>JAQBSW010005407.1:0-57756 GCA_029291075.1 Eudiplozoon nipponicum | reverse complement strand
AGATTATGTTAGCTTCACTATTACAGGTTTACACATTCGTCTAGGAGATTGTACCGTCCTATTATTCCACATTCTTCTACCAAATATATAGTGGTTAAAGGGCGTAATACCGGCTCCTACTGATGAGTCGCCAGTAAGCACGAAACGAATGTGCATGAGATTATACTTTCCGTTCATGCTGCCTTTGGTTTATCCTTCTGGTCACAACTGAACTAATTTGTTACTAGGTTCGCAAAACCTAATACATACTTGCATATATATTAGTTCTTCGCAACTAACAGTATATAACTGTAATTTTGTCCTTTAAACTGCTGCCTTTTGAAAATTTTAATAACTGCTTTTGAATCTACTGCCTATTTTAATAAGCACCAAGTCTAAGCTCTTCAAGTTAAGCATACTGTCGGCCTTGCTTTGTGCTGTAGAGACTTGGGAGATAATGCACAATAGGTGCCCGCGTATAATCAGTTTTCTTAATCGATGTATTTGCTCGATTTGGCGTGGCTCATAGTCAGCTATGCGTGAAGGCGCTTTATTCAAGAGCAGTATTCAAGAGGTGACCTGTCATATATGGTCGTTCTTTGACAATCCACTATCACTTAACCTTGTTATACAAAGTTGATTGCTCTGTTTGGGCCACCGTTTGAGAAGACTAATTGCACATCTTGCTTGCTAGGTCACTGAAGCAACTTCGGTAAATGTCTGGAACCGAAAGAATTATAGGGCAATGTTGTTCGGCGACTGATAAAATACAATGGGATTGGTGTTTACTTTAAGAATTGTTACCACCACCCGCGCAATCAATTATTGTTTAATTACTGAATGAATTGCCTTTACTACATTACAAAATGCTTAGTTTATACTGAAAAATGTTTACATATGGAGTGACTGGGTTCATACCAAGATCACAGCCTTAAATAAAGTTATTTTTTATCACCACGCGCAAATAATGTTCGTTTAATTAAATACTGTTTGTTACTAGGTTCGCAGCACCTAATACATACTTGCATATATATTAGCTCTCCGCAACAAATTTCTTAGGTACTTCGTTCTAGGGTTTATCATGTTCCACCAGGAGATGGCTTCTATCGAAAAATAATTTTTTTCTGTTAAATAATCTGACACTAAAACAATATCTATATTTAGTTGAATGATGTCATGCTTACCGCGAAGTGTGATAACTGATATCGATCAAGACTAGAGTGTATGGATTTAGTGGAGTTACACGTGTTCAGAAATAGTTGCAATTCTCAATTTCGGTGAACTGTAGCAAAAATTGATATCCATCATGTTGGTACCATGTACCGACTCTGAAACCATACTGTTAGTACCATGTACCTTATCGGAACTATAGTGTTGGTATCGGTTACTAACACAATAGCCATTGTGAGTTACCGTTGAAGTCGCATTGTCGTAGACTTAAGATGATGTTAGCTTCATTATTGCAGGTTTACACATTCGTCTAGGAGATTGTACCGTCCTATTATTCTACATTCTTTGACCAAATATATAGTGGTTAAAGGGCGTAATACCGGCTCCTACTGATGAGTCGCCAGTAAGCACGAAACGAATGTGCATGAGATTATACTCCGATCATGCTGCCTTTGGTTTATCCTTGTGGTCAAAACTGAACTAATTTGTTACTAGATTCGCCACATCTAATACATTTTCGTTTAATTGTTGCATTATGTCAGCATGTTAAAAGCTGTGAGGTACTAAATGTGATAATGTTACAGAATGGACTGTATACCTTTTAGTTGACATTATATTATTGGTCAACTGTTTTCTATCGATCTTTTGTTTAGTAATGATTTTGTAGCCAAAACTTTAGCTATTTGAACTACAACACAGTAGGATATTGAACTGCTTTTCTTCATTCGGCTCTATACGTTCGACGTTTCGAATGGACTGTTTCAAGACGAATAGTTCAACTTTGCTCTCTAGATACTCTACATATATTTTATTTGATATTGTTTAAACTTATATAAGTAAACGAACATTGGTTGCGCGGGCGGCGATAGCAATTACTTTCACCAAGAATGCGGACCTGATATAAACACCTGACCCATTATTAAAGTAATTATTTGCACTTGATGTTGTTTGTCAAGCTCTGATTACTAAATATCATAACGTAGCATCGTCTATTTTCGGTAGGCGTTTTCGCTAACTATCGTTAATATGTGTTTAACCTTTTGTTTGATGTATAGTGCCATCAATCGTGCAATGCAAACCTTGGATGTGCCGGACGCTTTCGCAAACGACGCTGTTAATACACGACAAGAGTTCGATTTGCGAACCGGTGCGGCATTCACTCGTTTCCAGACACTGCGTCTGCAAAAGGCATTTCCAACTGCTTTGGCTCAACAGTTAATCTCGTACGGTTCATGCCAGTTTCCGACTCTTGGATTTGTAGTAGAACGATTTCGTGAGGTAGACCGATTTGTGCCTGAACCGTTCTGGAAGTTGGTCTGTAAGTTTTTCTTTGGTTCCTCCTCTGGTATTATTGTTAATTTCTAATTAAAGTTTAAATAGATACTTCGTGAGCTTTTTTTAATGATAAATGTAGCTGCAACTAAAAATGCTAATCATTTTCTTTGGTTAATGTAACTCCGTAAATAATGGTATTTTTACATTCAGATATATTCTTTTTCAGATGATTACTTTTTGAGTAGCCGTTGCCTCTATTTTAGACAAATTATTAGTGAGATTTACGAGAGTGAGAGAGAGAGATGGAATACCTAGCTACTTTGAGTAAATTTATCAGGAATGAGGGAAACTAAACCTCCACAATACCATTATGGCCAAGTTAGCTTTCGGGCAAGGCGACGTCAGCAATACAGCTTCCTTGCGGATTTCACTGTATCACGTCATAAAGAAGTCAAACCTCGCAGCTAACTTTGCCCTACTAAGGAAAGAAAGTTACGACGATGATTCTACTAGACATCTGCAACAAGATCGCCACTGAGCTTGATTCGATGCCATATCGCTAAGGGTTTCTAACCAAAAACTATGATATGCACGAGGACCCTATCCTGGCAGACGAGTGGGTCCTATACTACCTAATTTGGATGTAAGTGACTTCAACTGTTTCTGCCATATCAAAATCTGCCCACCTTGTTTCTTACGCCAATTTGGTGCTGGATGAGAGAACAGAGCTCTACTGGGCAATCGAAATGAGAGCATACGCAAAACTCGACCGAGCCAACAAAGTTGATGGAGCCTTATTTGTTTTTCTAACGACGAGCTCTTATTGTCACATCCAGAAATGCGTCTACGGATGTCAACGTTAATTATTCGGTATTGGTAACCAACATGGGCTATACTTCGCAAAAAACGATGATGGAATGCCTGTAAGCGTCTCAAATTATCAACTCTATGAGGCCAAGTTTGACTAGCGTATAGTAAGACTGCGCGTACAGATGCATTGTAAACACGACCTTTAAGGCAAAGTGAAATATTAGCGTTTCTCCATAAATGACGAAGGTTCGAGAAAGCTACTCTAGCTTTCGCGATCCGTATTCTCACCTTGTCGGACATATTGCATACGTTATTGATAGAGCTCCCAAGATATGTAAACCTGTCGACTATGTCAAGATCTTCATTCTGCAGTCGCAACGTTGGAGTGAGTGGTGGGTGATTCTGTAAGAGTATCTGACATTTAGAGGGTGCGAATTTCATACAGAAAGACGGATCAATGTCTGTTAATCTATTCAAGGTGGCCTGGGCAGCATGCTGATTGTCGAATAATAGTACGATATCGTCCGCATAGTCAAGATCGACTAGTTTATCTCCCGGGAGAACTTCAACTCCAGCGTCCTGAATGTGTGGAAGAGTGTTGTTCATAATAGCATCGACTACAAAATTAAACAAAAATGGGGGAAGTGGACAACCTTGACCAAAAACCACTGCTGGTTGTGAAGTTATGTCTTAATTCGTTATAGACCTTAACGCGACCAGAAGTACTTGTGTAGAGAGCTCGTATAATATTAACAAATTTTATGGGCACACCTATTTTCGACAAAATATGGAATAAAATATTGCGATCCACCGAATCAAATGCACACTTGAAGTCTAGAAAGACGGCTATTGTGGGACAGTGATATAAATGTCTCTGTTCGAGAACTTGCTTTTACGTAAAAATATTATCCATACAACCTCGTCCTGCGCGGAATCTGGCTTGATCTTCTCTTGTATGTGATACATATGAAGCGCTAAGACGACGTAGGATAATCGAAGCAAATAACCTAGATACGACCGGAGTCAAGCTTGCCTTTTTTGAAGATGGGAATGATGGTCGACTCATTCCAATCAAGTGGTATGGTTTCCTCATTCCATATAGTGTGAAAAAGTTTTTCCAACGCTCCAAAATTATATCGCCACCAACCTTAAACAATCCTGGAAGCAAATCATCGGGGCCTGCGGCTTTGAGGCGTTTAAGGGATACGATTGCAACGCGTACTTCTAACTCGAACGGTTCTTTTGGACTAAAATTCCACACTGTTGATGCAGACATACTTTCGGGAATCGGAACTAACGCGAGTGGCCAAGAAAATTGATCTCTAAAGTGTTCAGCCCACCTGTCAAGACGACTTATTTTATCGGTTATTAAATCGATGTTATTAGCATTTATAGTTTCACTAAATTGTAATATTCTCGGACCTGTTACGCGAATAAGTTGGAACAAACAACGACTATTACCTGACGCGAAAGCCACTTCCATTTCTTCAGCCTTTCTGGTCCAAAAGTTTTCGAGATCGACTTTTAGACTGCGCATAAGTTGGCGACGGGTATTATTATTAGTCGAGCCAGGTTGAATTTGGCGCCTTATTTCAGTGATTTTACAGAGAGCCAGTGATTAAATCTACGTGGGCCTGCAATGCCACATACAGTAATACCTGCATTGTGCATAGTGGAACTTATCTTGGACCAAAATATATTCAGATTTTCGCCATCCAGACCAGTTTGATTAGCCTTTAGAATATTTTCATAATTATGTCGGAGGGACGGTTGTTCGAGTTTGCCTACACCAATTTGGGGTTTGTTCTTAAATTATTTTTCCATAAAACTTTAGTGCAAATCTACAACGGATAAATGCATGGTCCGAGTCGACATGTGTTCCAAAAAGAACGACAACCCTGGATGCAACCACGCCATCTATAGCTAATTGCTACATGATCTATTTGAGTCCACCTTTGTCCGGGTGCTGGAGGACGCCATGTAGCACAACGTCTAACGTTATTATTGGCTCTTAATTTTTTCCCGGTAGATTTTTATTGCGTGAGTTTGTGCTAACTTCACAAGACGATCGATCTTCAAACAAACGCTGGCAAAATTGTTGTATAATTTGTTTCATTCTGTTTTTGCGCAGTTACCCCTGTCATTTCGGTAATGACTTTCCTTAATTATGTTCTTTGCACATAGGTATACTAGATATACTAACAATAGTATACTACTAATGTTAACATCTCTAATTACGTTTTAGGTTCACTAGAACGTGACGGATGTTTTATTGAATTTCAGTGGGATAGGTAAGCAAAATAGATAAAATTAAAATTGCTGCTTATTCTCCATAATTTTGCGTGTAACATCTTTTCATACTGTTAAACAAATTTATTTTTATATGTATTTCTAATAATAGATGTGTGTTGCATCAAAAAGAACAGTGCTGTATTCAAAGCTGCGTACCAAATTAATGATTATTGTTTCAGTGTAGATATTTTTAATATTCTATATTTTGTGCTTTTATTATTTTGCAGAGGGCGCTTGTTCGATGAAGATTGTTGTCGTGCTATTCATGATTACCTTATGGAGGTAGGAGATGATTTTGACAGCAGTTGCTTTTGATTGAGTGTGATAATTTCTCTATCTCTCTCTATGAATTCGGGTCTCAAGTTTACCATAAAATTGATTTATTTGACTAAATGTTAATTAAAAATATGTGTTTATTAATGCCTAATAACACCAACTGGCATTGTTTTCTACTTGCTTCTATCAGTTTCATAACAACGCGGAGATCAACCATCTGTATATTGGGCTCTACTATAGGCTTACTTTAAAAATTATGAATTTTGTATTGGGCCACTCGAGGACAAACAAATAAGACACGGGTCTCAATTAGAGTTTTAGGACAAAAATTATACTAAAATTTAGCATAACAATTTCCATTTTTACCTAGTTTTTCTGGAGCTAGTACATGTTGAATCTATTTGTGATGAAATAGACTATACATTATGCTAGAGAAGCAAAATTTGTTTTGAAGATTGAGTAACTTCTTGTCTTGGTACCTGCTGGTATGACTGTCTAAGGCCCGCCATCTTCCAACCACGAATTTATCTGATTAAAATTATTAAAAGTTAATTTCGTTCTAATTTATTTGAACATTTTTTATCTCTAATTATTTCCTGATTTAAATTTATTTAAAGAACATTTGTGCGTTTTAGTGAAATTTCTACCACTTTCCGGGTTCTTTTTTTTAGCAGAAATCAAACTTAGTTCAAGAAAAATTAAATTTAGTCAATCGTTACAGGTTATTTGCCCGGAAACGTGAGCCCTTATTAGGATGGAAAGATAGGTTGAAGATATTTACTTGGAGCATAATTTTTCATCGTTGTTTATCTGTTAAAAATTCATTGGATGATTATTTCATTGTATTAAAGTTTGCACATCAATGAGAATGAGCCTTATTGCTGGTTTTATGATTTGTGCTTCTTTTTGACTGATTTGGCTATACTGGTTGTCGTTCTTCGCCTGTTGTATTTTGTACAAATTGTATTGATTACACTGTGGATCAGTGATTAAAGTACCAGATTTCAAAGCAGACTTGTCCATTCTTGAGCCCTGTTCGCGGCAAATTTTGAACAGTTTGTGATGAGATTCCAATAAGGCCGAAACAGGTGTACCGGATAAATTACCTTTTCTGCACTATACAACTCGTAGTTTATACTGACAAATGTATGTACTTAATGGGTCAGATGTTTATATCAAGATCGCAACCTCTATTATAGCAATTGATAATTATGATTTAGGTCATTTCGAGGCTAATGATTAACGCGAATGTGATAATAAGAATAAAATTCAGTCAATATTGTGGGAATTGTCGGAAGTCATATATAAGCCTGTCGATAGTTTGATGAAATAAATCCAGTTGCATCGAAAAATACACGATTAAAATATTTATTGTCAATAAGTAAGGATATATAGCCAGAGATGCAAAAGTCAGTAACCGTCGTTTCCTCTCAATTTGTGACGGAATACATGTTAACTTTGTTCCAAATATCGTCCTTTGTATAATGTTTCCCGTTCAACTTGGAGGCCTAATGCATATACTATATTCCTTTAGAAATTCCCTAATGAGTTGCATTGTTTAATGTATTTTGGGCTTCTTGAAATGTTAATTTGATAGTTCAGTGAAACAGAACATTTTTTATCATTGTCGGTTTTTTTCATTTTGAGTAAAAAGCAGGCTAAATTTTATTTGTCGATTTTTGACAATTTGTTCTTATTTTCAGAATCGAAGTGGTGTGGTTGTTGTGAGCACAAAACAACCGAAGTCTAAATGGCGGCCTGTTGCTATGGACACTGTGGTAATTATGCCTATTCTAATTTTGATTTCCATAGCTTAATTTTTGCTTCTTTATTTACCATTATGTTAGTTTTACTGAGCACTTTGTATTTTAATAATTTATAAGAGTTACTGTGAAATTTCTTAGGTACTTTTTTCTAGGGTTTATCATTTTCCACCAGGAGATGGCGTCTATCGAAGCATTATATTTTCTGTTAAATAATCTGATACTCTAAAATAGTATTTAACTGTTGTGTAATTAGTTGAATGATGTCATGATTACCGCGAAATGTGATAACTGATATCGATCAAGGCCAGAGTGTATGGAATTTCTGGAGTAACAGTTGTTCAGAAATAGTTGTAATTCTCAATTTTGGTGATTTTTTACATGCATTGAAATCCATTGTATTAGTACGATGTACCGACTCGGCAACCAAAATGTTGGTACCATGTACCTCTTTAGTGCCATAATGTTAGTGTCCGGTGCTGATTTGGTATATAATGTATAGTGAGTTGGCTTTGACGTGGCATTGTTGGATACTTTGTATGAAGTTAGCTTCATTAGTGCAGGATTACACATTCGTATAAGAGATTGTGCCGTCCTATTTTCCAACATTCCTCACCAAAATATATAGTGAGTAAAGGACGTAATACCGGCTCCTACTGAGTCTTCAATAAGCACGAGATTATACTTTCCATACATGCTGACACTTGTTTATCCTTCTGGTCCTTTTTGAACTAATTTGGTAATAGGAACGCATAACCTAATACGCAAATTGTATTTTATTTTTGCCCGGTGACGCTTCCTTCGCATCTCCTGGTTGAAACTCGCTATTATGCGCCCGTTTGCAGTGCCTTGAGTTACTCATACAGAGTGTATGTATTGGCTGGGATAACAGGTGGTTAGAAATAGTTGTAATTTTAAATTTTGGTGAACTTTATCATACATTAAAATCCATTTTGTTGGTACAATGTACCTTTTCGGTAACATAATGTTAGTATTGGGTACTGACACAATAGGCAGTGTTGGTACCGTTTACAGAATTGGTACATATATTTATTGAGTCGGATTGAAGTCGCATTATCGTAGACTTCTTATAAGACTAACTCTTCTATTGCTGGTATATATATTTTCATAGGAGGTTGTACAGTCCAATTGTTCTTTTTTCCTCACCCAAATATATAGTTGGTATGGGGCGTAATACCAGCTCCTACTGATAAGTCGCCCGTAAGCCCGAAACAAATGTTAACATGCGTTCATTTTTCTGGCCCTATTTGAAAAGAAAGCTAATTCACAAGTGCCCTTTTAATTGTGAGTATCTACATGCATAAACGGAAAATTACATTTTCTACACGTTCAGTTTTAATGAGTGTTATGCGGATAAGATCAGTCCCCTAGACCCTCTCTGCCTTTAAATTTGATCGATTTTCGCTTTTCTAATTGACTTTTTACTAAAAGACGGCGCAGTCAGACAGCTTGCATAGTAGTATTTGGCAATAATATCACTAGTCTACGAATCCAGACATCCATTGCCATTGTAGCCTCGCGTGCTTTATGTAGTAGTAGCTTTACTAGACAATGACTCCGATGGATAGAATAGGTAGGCCATAGTTTCGAACTAACGCCTTCTTAAGAGTATCTAGTAGTGAGCTGGAACAAACAAAATTTTTGGTGGTGTAATTGGTCATCGCCTACGTCTCTTTGCCATGTGGGCGTCTCGACAGTCTATTGGTCTTGAATAATTTTGACATTAGGCTTAGTGATATTGATGGGCGAATCTATAGTGTAGTGAATAATTTTCCAAAAGCTGCTGCATCATTGCTAATATGTTTAGAAATTTCGACGGAATTTGATCTTTCTGGTTTCACCAGGGATCCCAAATGGAAAAGTTCGTTGACAATACATTAGGGGGGTGTCGATCAAAGTCGATCCATAATGACAGCTATCGGGACATTGGATTTAGCTTACTACGAATGAACAGTAACAAAACCATGTTATTGTCTGTTTGGAGCTCGTCCTCTTTATCCACTAACGAAAATAAGATTTTCAGCGTATTTGAGGTCAGAAAGAAAATCAACAACGATATCCACTCCTGGTATCGCAGAAAAGACCCAAGAAAATGATGTTTCGTTGACAGAATTTAAAAAATAAGATGTATAACGCATTTCCTTGTCTATCGGCAAAGCCAAGCGCAAATGGTTCAGAAAGATCGCTGCTCATGTAGACTACTCAATGAGCCAGTAGATGATTTGACTAAGATGAATAATTCTGGTTTGGAAACCGTCCTGACGCGTAATCTTCTGTAACATCCTGTGCGCCATGAAATCGAAAACACAATAGGGGTTAAGAAAAACAGCTATAGTTTATCACGCGTTCTGATGACGTAACTGGAGTGTGCGAAGATGTGCGAGCTTTTTGTCTACACGATATATTCTCAGTCGAAATCTTAATTTACTTTATTTTGTATACTTCTCTCAATCTTTGGATAATAGTAACATCTACGAATTGATGCATTACAGGACAGACATACCATAATGTTTGAATGAGGTGTAGCGTCGCCTTTTTGTGGTTTGACACTATAACAATACTTTTCACCTTTGTTGAAAAGATTTAGTGTCTCCAAATCGTGGCAAATATGCTTCGTTTGTCTTTTTAAACCTTCATTTTTCTAAACATTAATATTTCGGAAGATGACCGTCAGTCAATAAAGTGATTTTACGGTTTTCCTGTGACTTAACGTCTTAGGCACTTCATTAAGATGAGGTTTTCCATTATCAATTTTGTAACAAGATCGAGAGATCACTTTAGTGCTAGCCATGTCGTTAAAGTTGTACTTGAGTTACCCGTACTAATTAAGCAGAATGGCTGCTGCTTATAACTATCACTTTGTAGATGTTATTATTTGACGTTGCTGCCAACTTGTTTATAGCGTTAGCCAGTGTTAATATTCTTCCACTGCATATGTGACTGCACACGTCTTGCGAAGATTACAGACCTTGGTGCGATGTCGTCTTTGTTACACAGAAACTGCTGCGTGTTATAAGGTTTGGGTTCTGATATGGATTGCTAACCGGTAAACATTCTTGTACATCCATTGTGTGCCAGTTATTGTTGGATAGGCTATCGGATGCGGTGTTCGAGGTCTCTGTCGAAGCACGGAGTCCTTCAAACCTGCTGCCCATTTTTATCCGCTTTATGATACGAACTTAGTAAGACCGGTTGCCTAGATCGGCATTCTAAACTGATTCTGTTGGTCAAAGATACTGCGATCAGATACATCTTTGAACCCTTGCAACAATCGTTGCACTTTATCACATTTAGGCTACAGGAAGCAATCTTCTCCTGACCAGTATGTGGTCGATTGGCCTACAGCGGGATATCATTGACTCCTATTCATGTTTATCGCCGTTACGACTTTTGGAAATATGTCTTTGGCGATTCTAGGAGGCTGAGTTAGCTACAAATGATTTAGGGTTATGGGAAAGATGAGAGGGCCTTATGTCGATATCAAAGCTAATTTATTGCAGAGTTCGTTTGCCTGCGGCTCCGCTACTACTCAAACTCGATCTGACTTGATTTGGAAATCCCATAAAATCGTTAATATGCTCTAGTGCTGCTGAAGGCCAGGTTCTACCTCTCATAGTTTTTCAAAGAATTCATCCTTATTGTGAGCGTGGATATTTGGTATATATATGTTCACGATAATAATTACTATGTTTTTTACGCTGAATCTAGTATATGTCAAACAATAGCTTACATCTCACGAGTTAAGTAAGTCGTTTGCCACAGGGTTGCTTAGTAGAACGGTCCCACCATATATAGCTAGGTCACTCACGAGTAAGGAACTATCAATTTTCTCCTACTGTTAGACTCGTAGGTTACACCCTGGGGAATACTTACAGCTACTCTGATCTTCTAGAGTCAAGTAAAACTGATGCGTCCTTGTGCAGTTTGCAAATCCTGAATGGCTGATTGGCCCGTGCGTCGAGTATTGTCACGTTTCGAGTGCAAAATAAAAGCACATGTTGGCTTTAGCGATACATATATTAACAAATGCAGCTGTAAGTCTATCGCGTGTATAATGGCGTCTGTTTTCTTTTCAGTAAATAGAGAACGAACATTGGTTGCGCGGACGATGATAACAATTACTAAAATCAATGCTGCGATAGTGTAGATAAAGCAATTGAATTGCTTTTTCTACAATACAATATTCTGTTTATAATTAGATAGTGGATTCCCTCTTTATTTTCTCTTTTGAGCTGATGAATGTTAGCAAGGTCTATTATAGCGTCTACTGGTGTAAAAAACAGCTGATTAAATACAATGAGATTGGTGCTTATTTCAAACTCGCAAACTTGATTTAAAGACGTATAAGGCGTCGACTATCCTCCTACTTAATGCTTCAATCAGTGTTGCTTCTGTTTGCTCACCGGCCAAACCGCAATGAAAGCGGCTCTTCTCTAATATCGCAAACTGAACCTTTCATCTTTTGAGTCCAATCTTCGGGCTCATTCTGAGTAAATTTACTTTTCTTGTGATAAACACCGGCTCCTGACCAGCCTGGTTTTCTATTAGTTTAACTCATGCTTCTGCTCGTACGGATTAGTTTGTAGGTAAACTCTAATTATTGAAATAAACGCATAATTGCAATTGTTATTTCAAACATGCGCATTCGATAACTTGCAAGTAAACATGAATAAGTAAGTACATAGTTTTTCGCATAAATAAAAATTTTAAGGCTGCAAAATACGGCTTCGTCAGTCTGTAATTAATAATCTATTCGCCACATGTAGAACAGGAGTCGAACTATGGTTGGCTGCAGCTATTGGAAACACGTAATATGTTTGGTAGTATCAGTAAATGCACATAAAAACGCACACATATAATTGTAACTTGAAAATGATATCTGTTATATACTGATAACAGTGGGTGCTGGGAAATCTCCATAATATTACATTTCTCTGCATGATTATGATCTTAATCATGTACAGATCTTCCTTTATTTTGGTAGTTTTAGCCTCGGAATACATATTTCTTCATACTTTCTAGACGTTTTTGGTCTTTTATGTGATACATAGCTTGCTTAAACACAAGTAGTTTGAGACCATTTGACCGTATAAAACAGGTTTCCCCCGCGAATTCTTTGTTGATTAGTTTGAACGACTGCAATCCACTTCGTTTTGTGAAGAAAAGCTAACCAAATGCAACGTTATCACTTCATTTTTACTTCTTCTTCTTCGAAGATCGCAAATTTTATCTAAGCCAACATTTGAATAACAGACTCATTCTCATACTAGTTTGCAAGATAACGTTATCTAATCACAGATGCCTTACTGTTGCATAACCATAAGAAAATCATGATATAATACTGGCATATATAATAAGTTAAAGCGAAAAACTTTAATAAGGGAGTGATTTACGAAGGAGTGGACCTAGCTTGGATGGATAGATCTATCTAGACAACACACATGCGGGCAATACAGCATTTTGTGGTTTTCACTGTATCGCTTTGTAAGCAGCAGAATCTTTTGGAGTGTGCTAATTGTGTTTCTGGAAGTAAATGATCGTATTCTAGCAGTTCTGGCAAATTTCAAGGTGACAATGTTGGTATGGCTAGCAATTCGGCTGGTTTTCTTCGGCGTTGTATTTTAAATAAATTTGCAACGTTATTTTTCTATTTTTCTGAAATATTCATTTAAAGTTATTTTCGTCTAATCCCAGGAAATGGAAAAATTGGCCTCACGTAAACTACATATTAACTCAAAAGAGACTATGCGTCTTGCTGAACGCCTTTACTCGCAGGGCTACATCTCGTATCCGCGTACCGAAACAAACATATTTCCTAAAGAGCTCGACTTGACTGAATATGTTAAACAGCAGAAGCAGGATACACGTTGGTCAGGTGAGTTGCTTTCACTTAATGTTGCAATCTTCATGTAAGCACTTGACCCATTAATTACTTACTTATGTCAGTATAAACTAAGAATTGTATAGTGTAGGTAAGGCAATTCATCCAGTAGACCGGTTTCGTCATTATTAGGAACTCATCATGTACTGGCCAGAATTTGCCGCGGACAGGGCTCGAAACTGGGCACGTCTGCTTCGATATCTGGTGCTCTAACCACTGAGCCACCCTACCGCAAGATCGCAAACTTGATTGTAATAATTAGTGCGGGCAGGCTGGCTTAGTGGTTAGAGCTCCAGATTCCGAAGCAGACGGGCCCAGGTTCGAGCCCTCACCGCGACAAATTCTGGACAGTACATGATGAGTTTCCGATAAGGACGAAACCGGTCTACTGGATGAATTGCCTTTTCTATACTATAAAATTCTTAGTTTATACTGACATATGCAAGTAATTAATGGGTCAGGTGCTTATATTAAGATCGCAACCTTGATTATAATAATTGTTATCATCGCCCGCGCAACCAATGTTCATTTAATTTCACTTAAAGCGTTTGAATCAACTTATCGGATGATAGATGGACTTTAGTTTCTATGCCAGTTTGTCACTGGACAGATTATTTGATTTTTAAAAGCTTTACGGTGTCTCAAGCTGAAGCCAGATGTGACTATCTATTCATGTCAGCCCAGATAATGCTGTTTTTTTATTATACTAGTCGATGGTTACATTTTGTTAATGCCTGTAATCAAATTATCTATTGGGGCGTATTTTTCACAGCTAACGCCGGATTAGCTTAAGACGAAAGTGAAACAGATTTTAATGTTAAAACAGTTGAAGTTCTTCATTGTAAACCGCAGCTGATATGGCCTCGAATCAGTTCATTGGTGATATTGATGCAGATTTCCAGTTGTCTTAATGGTACTGGCTCATGTGAGATCATATCATGTTATAGGGCGACATAACTGCTATACCGCCAGAGTCGATTACCTTACCTTTGACTCTCTCATGATCGATTGCACCAAGGTTAGTATGTATTAGGTGTTGCGAACCTAGTAACAAATTAGTTCAGTTGTGACCAGAAGGATAAACCAAAGACAGCATGAACGGAAAGTATAATCTCATGCACATTCGTTTCGTGCTTACTGGCGACTCATCAGTAGGAGCCGGTATTACGCCCTTTAACCACTATATATTTGGTAGAAGAATGTGGAATAATAGGACGGTACAATCTCCTTAGACGAATGTGTAAACCTGCAGTAGATTAGCTAACATCGTATAGTGTCGACAATGCGGCGTAATACCGGTTCCTACTGATGAATCGCCAGTAAGCACGAAACGAATGTGCATGAGATTATACTTTCCGTCCATGCTGTCTTTGATTTATCCTTCTGGTCACAACTGAACTAATTTGTTACTAGGTTTGCAACATCTAATACATACTTGCATATATATTAGTTTTCCGCAACAAACAGTATTTAACTGTTATATATTGAATTGAATGTTGTCATGCTTACCGCGAAATGTGATAACTGATATCGATCAAGGCCAGAGTGTATGGATTTACTGGAGTAACAGGTGTTCAGAAATAGTTGTAATTCTCAATTTCGGTGTACTATAACATACATTGATATCCGTCATCTTAGTACCATGTACCTTTTCGGTACTATAATGTTGGTATCAGTTACTAACAAAATAGCCATAGTGTTAGTATCCTTTACAGACTCGGTATATATATTTTATAGAGTGAGTTAGCCTGGAAGTCGCATTGTCGAGTCTATACGATCTTAGCTACTCTACAGCAGGTTTAAACATTCGTCTAGGGGATTGTATTGTCCTATTATCCCACATTCCTCACCCAAATATATAGTGGTTAATGGGCTTAATATCGGCTCCTACTGATGAATCGCCAGTTAGCACGAAACGAATGAGCATGAGATTATACTTTCCGTTCATGCTGCCTTTGGTTTATCCTTCTGGTCACAACTGAACTAATTTGTTACTAGGTTCGCAAAACCTAATACATACTTGCATATATATTAGTTCTCCACAAAAACAGTATTTAAAGGTTTAATAGTATCTGCAAAAGTTCATTACCCGAATTTGGAGGGAGTAATCCGTCCAAAAGCAATTTGGTTTGTAGCGATCACTGCCATTTTTCCTCATAAGAATTCACGATGAGTGTTAGAAACGAGCTTTGAAAACGCAGGCAGGGTTTCGACCAGGAATGTAATGTTTAGACCAAGTTCATGCACTGGGCAGCACTCATTTAATGCACCATCTGCATATGTGAATCGCTATTGTTGCTTGCCTAGATTACTCAACCACCTAGGATTCTATCTCGTGTGAACGTTTATTTCGTGTTTAAATTTATACGATTTCTCAAACCTTTTTTATTATAGCTCAGCCTGTATTCAAATCACCAAGGTTGTCCCCTTACCTTTTATGATTGGCTCCGGTGTATGATAGTGTTGTGTAGGGACTCTTTCTTTGCCTAATACTATTTTCGACGCCGTCGTTTTCGAGGTCACCACAACACTGGCGGCGTGGAGATCGGTGGTGATGGCCTGTTTGTTGTCCTTGAATACGCTGAAAATTGTGTTTTGGCAGATAAAGCATGCCAGCTTTATAGAGTTTCCATCCACTATATTTTCTGCAGCTAAACGCATAAACCCGGTCGTTATGGCTAATTTAGATTCGCAGCCTAAAATCGTAATAAATGGCGCCCTACTACCAGTCGTCAGGGGTTTCATTTACTTAGGATCTCTGGTTAAAAAACTAATCGGCTTCTGCCAAGATTTACAGGCGTATTAGCTTTGCAACTGCTATCTTTAAAAATTACGCATACAACTTTGAAATCGCTCGACTATTTCACTAAGCGCCAAGTCGAATGTATTCGGTGCAAGCATACTTTTGTTCTTTGCTGAATGGACTTGGTAAATGACAACCTATAGCGGTCAACCACTGTACAACACTTCTAATTTATATCATCGCGAATTTTGTTTTAGGTCATTACGAGCTGAGCGTCAGGAGGCTTTAATCATAAGCAAAATTTACGAGACAACCAGTTATTTACGACATGGTGACTCAGTGGTTGGTGTCCCGCACTCGGAAGCAGACTTGCCAATATTCGAACCCCGTCTGCGGCGTATTCTGGACAGTAGTAAAATATATCCCATAACGACGGAACTGGTTCACTAAATGAATTGCTTTTTCTACATTATACGATGCTTAGATTATACAAACAAATATATATATATATATATATATAATTGGATTGCTGTTTATAATATTGACATCTTCCTGTACTCGGGGGGAACTTTACGGTCATATTGAAACAGCTTTATGAATCTTCTCTGTATTTAAATATTTAATTGACTCATATGATGTATGTCATCATACACAGTGCTACAATTCGGAAGTTCTGGGTTGTATGCAACTTTGTAGGTGTCATTGACAAATTCCTTCTAAAATCAACACAATTGTCTTCCTGCTGCATTTGATTATCTGATGCTTAACCCATTGTGCATTTTAAATAAGCACTCACCAGCACTGTGTCGAAAATTGTTGCCATGGACGGCGGTGAGTAAGCATGTACAGTAAATTATTCAATTGACTTAGTTTTGCTAATCCTCAACACAAAACCTATCCTACCCAGAATGAAAAACAAAATTCTAGTTCAATTTGCATCCAATGTTGGCTGCAAATGAATTTATACCATGTTAACTTTGCTTAAACGAATGCAGCAGAAGATTGAATTAAAGCTTAATAAGCTGATGTGTTAAATATAATTTTAGAATTACGCGAACATTTATAACTAAATATGTTATTTCACACGAACTGTGAGGAAGATCAAAATAACACGGTTCAGTTATATTTCTAGCCGTGCGTGCGATATTTTTTTTTCTATTTAAAGGTCATTGCTATAAATAGATCTTTCCAGAATTGTGCAATCAATACTAATTTGTTCGTACATTAGCATTACAATAAGACTTTACTAGCACCGCGCGAAATTATAGTAGGTTGTGTTTCTTCTATTTTAATATGCTAAAAAAATATTTTATACTTTTTCTAATTTAAACCAAATTTGTTCATGTTTTATTTCTCCCCTAAATGGGTGGAGCGCATGCTCCTCGGTAAAATATGATGTTGGGTTTATAGAGTTTATACCTTGGAATAAATGTTTTAGAATTTAAAAAGCATATCAGCTTCTCATCTGACCAAGTTGATTGAATGTATGTAATCGGGAGTCGAAAAACTCAAAATCATCTTAAGTTAATAGATAGTTAAACTACTTAACCTCAAGAGTCACCTACGTATGTCTATGAAGTTTTAGAATTTGTTTTAATTGTAATGAAAAAGATCAGTAGGGATTCTTTCCCTGGACTACTTGCATCAAAAGTGAATATCATTCCCTTAGACCACTGGCATCCTGCCACTAGTCATCAAAGATTAATTGGACCTAGGAACTGTGATGAAAAGGTGGTTCAGCTTCTTCTGAGATTTCCATACGTATTTTTCTAGCTGTAGTTGCCTTTGCCAAATTAGGCCGTCTACTTCACTAAGCACAAATTACACGGTTTTCAATTCAAGTATACTGTCGGCAATCCGATATGCTGCTGAGACCAAGTATGTGATCCACTTTGGCTTTCAGGAGCTGGACAGTTTTGTAAACAAATTCTCGCTCGCTTTAGTTTATGATATATCCAGGTGAGCGTCGGGAGGCATTATTCCGGAGCGAAATTTGCGATTCGATCAATTCTATTCAGATTGCCTTAGTTGAGGCGCTGTTTAAGAAGTCTATTTCACAGGCATTTCACGAGGCCATCTAAGCAGTGGATGGCTAGAGCCGCAGGATGCTAAGCCCGCCACCTATTGGCCGGAAAATTTTATTCGCGATATCGATTATTTGACACGCGGCACCGCACCCTCATTAGTCTAGTGGCAATCGAATAATTTAACGGTTAATTATGCTTCATTAGCATAGGCTCGTCAGGAACCAGTCGTATGGGATGTCTAAATCTTTGTTTATGTATGCATGTATGACAGTTTGATTTGTGTGTCTTCGATGATTCTGATCGTGAAGCGTACAGCACTCTGCCACATAAACTGCTTTATCGGTCAGTTTAATTTAAGCAATATTCAGACGTGAAGCAATTTGCAACTCAGTTATTTTCCAATTTGTCAAAATAAACTCCACTAATTAGATCTTCATATTTCGATGAACTCTGTGGCTACCTTTTTCAGGGTCCTACCAATCAATTTTTTTTCAACAAACAATGGTAAATCGGCTTCAGTTGTATGTAACTTTTTAAGTGTCTTGATATTGATATTATTGGATTACTTTATATGTGTGGACCACGAAGTCTATTTTCGTCATGATAAAAGTAAAAAATGCCATGAAACATTTTATTTATTATTATTTTAATTATTTTACGCACCATTTTTTTAGACTTCGCTGAGCGTGTACTGCAACGGGGGTTGAATCCACGTAATGGAAAGAAAAGTGACAAAGCACATCCTCCTATTCATCCGCTGAAACCTGGCAGCAATTTGCAGGTGAGTCATTTATTTTTTCTATAACAATGTAAAAACTGCAAAATGGTGAAGAATGATTAAACTACGCCATTGTGCGAATAAAAATAATGTGCTATTACATATACAATGTGTGTGGAGGGGTGCGAAATGCTGGCTTTCTCGCCTTAATAATATTTTTCAAAACATCCATCTACAAACGAAACGTTGATACTCCAGTTTCTTTGTGTAATAGCGTATTTACATCATTTTAGCTTCGTTTGATTCAAATGCAAAATTTCTTTTTAATTCTTGAGGTAAAACTTGTTGTTTTAGTGGAGATCGCTTCCGTTTCAGACGCGATTTTAAAAATTATTGATTCAGCTACACTTCACTGTGCACTATTATTAATTCACATGTATCACCAATTGTGTTGAATGCGCTGCAAATATCAATTCATCTTAATCGAACTTAATCCTTAATGCAGCGCCTAATCGAAGTTGTCTGCAACGCATTCCCTCTAACATTTATTAACTTTGCTTGAGAACACTATCTTATCAACTTTCTTCGTTGCTAAGCTTTGTTTATTAATAAAATTATTTTAGAATTTCTTTCATCTTCATTTAGAAATTCTTAGTTGCATCATCACTAGGCAGTGCTTGCCCATCTCCCCATGGCTTGCATGTGACGATGCTTTTAAGAAGGAAGAGGTAGTGCTTTAGAAGTTGTTGGTTTGGATAATAGATACATGCTATGCTTTGAAGTTTGGTCAGTATACTTTTGGACGAAACAGTATATCTTTCTACTCGAACCATGTAAGTCCATAACGTTTATTATAAATCATCTGGAACATTCATTGTGGCATCAGCGCTTTAACTGTCCTGTGGATAGTTTGTTTACGATATCTGAAGGTGCTTTCATTGAGTTTATAAAAAGGATTTTTAATTCTAACAGGTCAATATGCTTTTTCTTACACAGGGCTTGCTGCGTAATGATGTGTTACACAGGCTTATTATCGTTTATCTGCAACATTTTCTGGTTTGTAAAAAATGATCTTGGAAAGGCGTGTCTATGCCTTGGCATGCGTAGAACATATTTTTTCGTCAATGTGAGACCAATTACAGCGCCAAGTTTTGCTAATAAAGATGAAAACTAATAGTGGAATTTACATTTAGAAGAGCGGTTTGTATCTTCATTTATAAAAAAATGTATTTTTCACATGTTTTCATAAATGGCTAAAGTGCTTTCATATTGTCTGTGAGCGAGTGTCTGTTGAAAGGCAGAATTTGGTTTGGTAATGATTGAAAGTTACTAAAATAATAATTTTCCATTCAGATATTTTAGTGCTTCCTGCTTCGCCTTTCGAGTTTCTGTTAAGGTTTAAACTGGAAAACTGTTTGCTGGTATCTCTTTCTATCACTTCTGTAGCCTAGAAATTATTAGGACTGAATTCCACGTTATAACTCGTGGTCTAAAATCGCTATGTAAACGGCTTTTAATTGTGATTTGCTCGCTCTAATATTCGGTAAGCAATAAAGTGTAAAAGCATATTTTTTTCTCGCTAAATTAGGTTGATAAAACAGGACTATAGAGGAGGGGTACATCTGGACGGTATCTGTTAAACTCAAGTGTTTGATGAGGTATAATTTAAATATCTAATGCTCTTTGTGTAGCATTGGAGCTAACTGTTTTGCATCTGTTACTGTTTGTATTTTTGTTTGTTTGTTGCTTTAAATAATTTTAAGGGCAATGAAGCACGCCTTTACGAGCTGATTGTTCGTCATTTCCTCGCATGTGTATCCGCTGATGCTCAGGGTGCTGAGACAGTTGTCCGATTGTGCCTTGGTGTTAGCCCGACAGTAAGCGAGTCATCTGGAACTGAAGTCAGCTACATGGGTAAGAACTGCTTCTTAAAGAAAGAGGCTAATTTCTCGAAAAGAAAAACTCAAGATAGCTCCTTATTTTTTGCACATTTTGCAAAAATGTGTTTGTATAATTTATTCATAAACAAATCCAATTTTTATATTTAGAATGGTTTGACCAATTTAATTTCAGATCGGGCACTCTGCAGTCTTTCGTTCCAAAATGCAATCTGTATTTTTTATAACCATTAGCAATTAATATGGAGTCATAAATATGACTGCTTTGCAACTTTTATTGATTTCAAATTTTTCATGAATTCCTACATAAAATTTGAAGGAGCCAACTTTTTGATTTTTTATCATAATAAAAATCCTGCTGCTATAAAAAGAAATAAAGGAATCCATGTATTAATAATGGGAAACTATAAAAGATGTCGTTATAATATTTTGAACAATTATAGCCTGAATTTTGATATGCAAAAAAATAAATCAGTAACTGAAGAATTCAATTTTAATTTGTGCATGGGTATGAATGTACGGACCAAATATTTAGCCTGATTACGTGATCTGTGCTGTAATTGGCACAGGATGTTTTTCCGGCCGATTCCTTTTATGCAAATGTTTCATACTCATTTTTCGGTATCCTTCAGTCCACAATTCATCACACGTCTTAGAAACAAGCCAATACATCAATAAACTGTTGCATACCAGTTATAATTACTTTAACTGAAAAATCTCTTTGGCAGAAATTTTCGTGTATTTCAAGTAGATCGGACAACTTCTGTTAGTGTGTAAACGAAATTCAAGAAATTAGTTTCAGGAACAAAATAATGACATTTTTGACGTCACCTCTCTCTAAAAAATGTTCTACACGAGGAGTCTTCATAGTTCACATGGTAAGCTGAAACAATACATCATCTGTCCTGAGCTAAGCACTTCTGCAACTTATTCTGTTATGCACGAATAATGTACATAGTTTTAACGGAATAATTCAAAAACATATCGGTGGTGTGGCAGTGGGGAACCTCTTCTTTCTTGTGTTTGAGATTTTCCTAGACTGTCTACAGAACTATTACTCACTGATAACATCAGCACGTGTTTCAAATTTAATCAAAGTTTTAATTGCATTTCTTTCTTAAAAGCAAGTCGCTGTCAAAAAATTTCAAATTTTCATAAAATCTTCCAGAAACACCAGTTTCAAGTTAAAACACGACGAAGACTAAGGCCTACCGTTCTTTGGTGTGACAATAGAAGCATTTTAATTGTTATTTTTAATGAAAAACATTTTACCAATAACCAGTCTTATATCAGGTTTTTACCACTTCAATATAATTTGGCATTGGTTCGCGGCTGATATTTAATAATTAGAAAAATCGTGTGTACGGATTTAATTTCGAAGATTGCAGAAAGGCTAAAAGGATTTCAAGTCTAATGGCTATCTGGGCCAATTTATTTACTCATTTGTTAAATATGAATACAATTAAACAATAATTGATTGCGCAGGTTGTGGTAACAATTCTTTAAATCAAGTTTGCGAGCTTGAAGTAAACACCAATCCCATTGTATTTAACCAGTTGTCGAACAGCACAAAAAACTACCGCCAGTCGCAACGCATTGACGCGTTTCGGCCTTCCATGATCATCATCAGAGTACGACGGCAAACTGACTAGCGAGGATCAAACTGCATTACATATATATTTGGAAAGCAAAAATCAGTGCGTTGCGACTGGCGGTAGTTTTGTTATCTTGTTCGACGACTGGTTAAATACAATGTGATTGGTGTTTACTTCAAGCTCGTAAACTTGATTTAAAGAATTGTTAAATAGGAAATTTAGAATAAAAAGGCAAGTCCAGGACGGAAAAATAAGACAGTCTATCTGTACATTCCATTTAAGGAAGACGCTGTTTTTTTGCATAGAAAACAAATTAGCAACGGCTTTAACACGTACTTTTAATGTAGCTAAATTATGCGTTATTTAAGTTAACGCATTTTCCTTTACCGATAACTAGAGAAAACGACGCTATTTTTTAAATCAAGTTTGCGAACTTGAAGTAAACACCAATCCCATTGTATTTAACTAGTTGTCGAACAACATAGCAAAAATACCGCCATTTGGACGACTTATTAAATACAAAGGGATTGGTGTTTACGTCAAGCTCGCAAACTTTATTTAAAGAATTTTTACTGCCACCTCCGCAATCATTGATTGTTTAAATGACGCTATTGACGGTCCAAGATATTACCGTTCAATATACTTGCGTAAGTTGTCAATTACTCTACATAGGTGGTCATCAAGTAGAGTCAAAGGCGTGTATAAAATAGAATGTCGAGAGCCTGTCTGCATCTGTGCTGTATACGGTTTATGAGTTTATTAAATGTAGGATAATAAATAAATTATATATAAATTTGACTTCAACCATTTTTACGCATTTTCAATTCGAATTGAGAATTAAATTATGTTTGGAGACATGCACTTATTACAAAGTCTATTTTCTTTTTTCTAGAATGCATTTCGACTGTAACATCTGGTACTTTATGTAGTATTTTTTGGAAAGGAAGTGGCGTTATACAAGAAAAACGAGAAGCCTAAAACGTCCATGCTGACACACGTCAACATCGAGAAACAATTGACCAATTTATATTTAAGTCATGTTCGAACTTCTCGTGTTTGTTTATCTACAGATTAGGGACCTTACATACGATAGCTTCTGTTGTGTGTAATTCATTTTCCTTTTTTAGTTAAAGAATTGCTAGTCATCTGCCTCATATGGAGTGTGATTTTTATAATCAAGGGGTTCATAGTTAGATAGTGTTTGTGACGGAGAGCTAATATATATGCAATTGTGTATCAAGTGTTGGGCATCTAGTAACAAATTGGTTCACATATGACCAGAAGGGTAAACCAAAAAACATGAACGGAAAGAATAATCTCGTGAACATTTTTTTCGTCATTACAGGTGACTCATTTGTTGGAGCCGGTACTATGATCTTTACCCACTATATATTTTGGTGAGAAATGTGGGAAAATAGTACTTTACAATCTCATAAACGAATGTGTAAGCATGCAGCAGTGAAGCTAAATTTATTTAAAGTTTTCGACAATTCGACTTCAAAGTCTACTCACTATATACAATATATACGCCGAGCATGTGAAGGGTACCAACACTGGCTATTGTGTCAATACCTGATACCTACATTATGGTACCAGCACAATGGATTTCATTGTATGCTAAAGTTTACCAACATATTGAGATCTACAACTGCTTCTGATCACTTGCTACTCCAGCAAATCCATATACTCCGACCCTGATCGATATCAGTTATCGAATTTAGTAGTAATCATTTCATCATTCAATTAAATATTTATCAGTAGGATACTGTTTGTGACGGTGAACTAATATATATATATATATATATATATATATATATATATATATATATATATATATATATATATATATATATATATATATATATATATATATATATATATATATATATATACGATTGTGTATTAGGTGGTATGTACGTAACAAACGATATTTGAGCTTTCGCAAGAACGTTATATTCTATACCAGCTGTGTTTAGTCTAAAATTAACTTGAGTTCGCCTCTTTTTTAATCGGTTATTCCGGCCTGCATAGCGTATTAAGCAGCTTTTAGATTTGTGCAAATAAACAATGGTGAACTATTCGATTGCAGAGAGCTTATATTTTCATTTATGGTTAGCAGAAATTTTGTAGCAAAAACAAACATCGCTTGGGTTTTAGACATTCGAGAAGTCACTGCTTATTTAATTCTTCGAGTAAGTATTTCAGATTAAACGAACATTGGTTGCGCGGGTGGTGATAACAATTATTATAATCAAGGTTGCGGTCTTGATATAAACACCTGACAACAT
Organism: Eudiplozoon nipponicum; assembly: GCA_029291075.1. Lineage (NCBI taxonomy): Eukaryota > Metazoa > Platyhelminthes > Monogenea > Mazocraeidea > Diplozoidae > Eudiplozoon > Eudiplozoon nipponicum. The sequence continues at coordinate 33,020 of JAQBSW010005407.1, read as the reverse complement.
TAATTACATACATATGTCAGTATAAACTAAGAATTGTATAGTGTAGAAAAGGCAATTCATCCAGTAGACCGGTTTCGTCCTTATTGGGAACTCATCAAGTACTGACCAGAATTTGCCGCGGACAGGATACGAACCTGGGCACGTCTGCTTCGGAATCTGGTGCTCTAACCACTGAGCTATCCTGCCGCACACTACACTACACACAATTGTCAGTTTTATACTAACTAATGTAACTTGGTTAGTCAATTTTTCCTTTAGGTGGAGCTCATATGGCATCCTTTTAGACCCAAAGTTCCAACTAACCATGCCCAATCTGTCATTACTGAACAGACACCACATTACATGGGAAATGGTATTGAAATGAACATTTATATAATTAAACGAACATTGGTTGCGCGGGTGGTGATAACAATTATATAATCAAGGTTGCGGTCTTGATATAAACACCTGACCCATTAATTACTTACATATGTCAGTATAAACTAAGAATTGTATAGTGTAGAAAGGCAATTCATCCAGTAGACCGGTTTCGTCCTTATTGGGAACTCATCAAGTACTGGCCAGAATTTGCCGCGGACAGGATGCGAACCTGGGCACGTCTGCTTCGGAATCTGGTGCTCTAACCACTGAGCTATCCTGCCGCACACTACACTACACACAATTTTCAGTTTTATACTAACTAATGTAACTTAGTTAGTCAATTTTTCCTTTAGGTGGAGCTCATATGGCATCCATTTAGACCCAAAGTTCCAACTAACCATGCCCAATCTGTCATTACTGAACAGACACCACATTACATGAGGAAATGGTACTGAAATGAACATTTATATAATTAAACGAACAGTGGTTGCGCGGGTGGTGATAACAATTATTATAATCAAGGTTGCGGTCTTGATATAAACACCTGACCCATTAATTACATACATATGTCAGTATAAACTAAGAATTGTATAGTGTAGAAAAGGCAATTCATCCAGTAGACCGGTTTCGTGCCCAGGTTCGTATCCTGTCCGCGGCAAATTCTGGCCAGTACTTGATGAGTTCCCAATAAGGACGAAACCGGTCTACTGGATGGATTGCCTTTTCTACACTATACAATTCTTAGTTTATACTGACATATGTAAGTAATTAATGGGTCAGGTGTTTATATCAAGACCGCAAACTTGATTATAATAAGCATGTCATATGTTTGTTATTATGAGAGTGTCATCAATATACCTGAGATAGGTATGGCTGTATTTTTGTATAAGTTGTTCTAGTTTTAATGTTTCCCGATAGACCATGTAGGTAACCGCTTGTGGATTTCCTAACGGATCGCCCATCGACACTAATGACTTGCGTTAAATATTTAATATTAAAGGTGAATTGAACATTTGTAGTGCACATATTGAGGATAATTTTTGGGTGATGGGTAGGCATGGGGATGAATGAATGGTTTTTAACGATGAATCTACAGAGGAAATCAATAGGGATACTTGGAAATCGATTTTTTACACAGAAATGTATCATTTTATATTATTGGCATTGTACTATCTCACTATATTTACCAAGATCAAAAGTATCGCGAACGCTCTTGTTGGACATTTTGATTTGTACTGGTTGTAGAATTTTTTGTATATCTCTCGCCAGTTGGTGCTGTGGAGTGTTCATCTTTGACATGATGGGTCTCAATGGCGGAAATTTGCTCGTTCCAACTACTTTGTTTACATTCTGCATGCTGTACATTCTGGCCGCGAGTGTGCTCACTGGTTTTGCTTGTTTGAGGTGACATATAATGTTCACGATTTCATTAGAATTTCGTATCGTCGGTTCTTTGCTGAATTGCTTCACGCGCATCTCTGATAGCCTGCCATATTAAATCCTCAGTGGTTTCCCATCTTTCCTTATTTACTTATCATAGTGTGATAATTTGTTAACCATAAAAAAATTGATCAATGGTATTCAGAAGAAGAATATCTGAGCTATTGTTTGAATTTATTCGTGTAATTCAGTTGCTATGTCCCAATTGTTTTGAGCCGTTCTGTGTGCGCCATCTATAAATTGAATTTAAACTGTACGAAGTAAATAATGACGGCTCGGAAACTTCTGATGAGTCAATATGGTGTGCGATTTAATTCGGCAAAGGACTGACGCTACATACACTAATGAAATCGACAACATCAAATGTTGTCTCAAAGAAGCACAACCAGTCGGAACACACGCGGCCAGATTGTACGGTTTCTGAAGGTACGCATAGTTGTTGGAACTAGTGATGTGCCGCCATTAATGACTGATTACGTCAATGTCCAACATTCCACAGCACAAACGCCCGGAGTAACTTTAAAAATCCTACAACCGGTACAAATTGAAATGTCAAATGATGGTATTCGCGATACATTAGATCTTGTTAAATAAAATTGGACAATGCCAAGAATAAGTTGATGACTCCGCGTGATGCCAGAAATCTAGTTACACGCACCATTATTGACAAAATCATTGATTTTCTCCGCTCAATATTAGGTACTATGCACCCATTATTACTTAAACTTTAAATGCATCAACATATTTTCTTCAATGAGTGCACTGAAGGTGTTCAATTCACTTTCAGTGGTAAATATTTCATCCAATTTGATGCAGTGTCAGTGGGCAGTCTGTTAATAAGTTTTCTAGGTGATGTACACACTTTATTTCTGGAATCATCGAAATTAAAACCACTTATTAAAAAACTGCCATTAAATTTCACGGTATGTTGATGAAACATTAATAATCATAATTGAAGATGTCAAAACAAATTGTATGCTTAAAGATTTTGACAACATGAAAAATAATTAACTTGCAAGCGTGTAAACCCTTAGGCTAACACACTAACTTTTCTTGACGTATTGCTATTGAGACAAAAAGATGGTAGTCTAAAAAGGAAAATATTTTGAAAACAGACATGGACTGAACCATACATCCATTACTACATCACTGTCCCTATTACCAAAAATAGATATTTGATATGCAGTTCATCCTAAAAAATAAATGAAATCTGTTCTGAAGAATTTTATTATTAAGTACTGCTGGTTCTTAAAACAACTTTATTAGAAAACTTGTATACAAAAGTTTTTTCCAATGCCGCGTTTTGTGTACGCGGGTTGTAGCTTTGCACTAACAGTTTCACAAAGATCCGATTGATCACAAATTCCATATCATTTTTTTCTTGGATCGGACTGACTTTGTATTCGTCCCTTTATTCCGAAGGCTTCAACATCGTTCATACTAAACAATGGAAATGCGGTTCTATCACATCTTTGTTTACTGGCGACGTTTCGGTGCCTACTATCTAGCACCATCGTCAGGCCACTATACACAGAACAATACTCACAATAGTAGATTTAAGCAAATGTGGTAACCTCGTTCCGAAACCGTTCTATTTATATTTTATTTTATTGACGGTTTCGGAACGAGGTTACCACATTTGATAAGTCTGCTATTGTGAGTATTTTGCTGTGTGTAGTGGCCTGGGGATGGTGCTGGATAGGAGGCACCGAAACGTCGCCAGTAAACAAAGACGTGATAAAACCTTGTTTAGTATGACCAGTGTTGAAGCCTTCGGAAGAAAGGGACGAATACAAACCCAGCCCGATCGAAGACAAAAAGGACATGGAATTTGTGATCAATCGGATCTTTGTGAAACTGTTAGTGCAAAGCTACAACCCGCGTACGCAAATCGCGTCGTTGGAAAATACGAAGCTGGCACTCCGCAATCAATTTTCAAGAAATATATGTAAACGTCGGTTGAAGCAAATTTTACTTGTAAACAAAAATAAACAGGGGGTTTATAAAATGCAGCCTTATGTATGCAATCATGAACAACAGGTATGGTCGTTAAGTCTTCATTCTGCTGGATACACGTAGATATTTATGCGCTTCGCGATTACGAATTCTCTACCCGTTTCAAATTTCTCTCTGAGTTGCCTGTCAAATTTATGTAACTTTTTATTGTGCATTAAAGGTGAAGGTAATGTTTCGTAGTATCTGAAAGAAATTCTTTTTGTCTTTGCACATCAAGTAAGTACTACGAATTATAGACAAGCTTGCATGTTGAAAGAATGTATGCATCTATGTGTTGGAAATGTCATGTACAGTAACAGGCTTGTCCATATCCTCCAGGGCTATCAGGAAAATTATCTTGCTGCGGAATACGTCATGCCAGATACATGCAAGAAGACTACTGTACCTTGTGCCATCTCTACTGGTGATGTAGTATGCACATGCCAGTCGTTAAATGCCAACAAGTTAGATAATAGAATAGACCGTTTTGTTTTCCTGATCTGTTTTGTGACTAATTTTGAAAACTACTGTTTCACAAATTTTTGATTCTGTTAGGCTATTTTGTTACTTCGTATCAACGAATCTGTAGGCATTTATTAGTTATAAAATTTGTCTAAAACATTTTTTTAATTTAGATGAACAGAACAATGAAATCATTTCCGGTGAAATGTTTTCTGCCAAAGGTTTAGTGGTGCTACAGCGCAACTATCTCGATGTTTACTATCCATATGAAAAGTGGTCTGAGAAGGAGATTCCAAACTTTGAGCTCAACGAAGTAATAACACCTGACTCGGTTGAGGTATGTTGTTTAATCTATAGCAACGGATATTCATGGCGGTCTTTGGTTGAAATTACGATTTAATGTAGATATTAAATTCAATTTCATCATTCATATGCTTAAAACGTGCTGTACCTATGGTAAGTTTAACATTTCGTGGAAATGATATTAGCAATTATGCTGATTTCACCTGAGTGCTCTCTGATTTTTATTCAGCTATATTCTCATAAATACGTACATATGTAACAAAACTACAATCAGTCTCTTGAACAGTGAGCAAAAGTTGAATCTTAAGCCTTGCGACTTAATAAATCAAAGCGTTCTCGCAGAATCAGTTGATTACAAACTAAGGCCTCTGGTGTATGCGAGACGACGATTATCAGGCTCTCGTCAGTCCTATCGACAGAGCTATCACTAATTTTTCAGTACTAAAAGGATCATATTTGTGTTTTTTCAGAGGGTCCTGTCGTTGGCTATTTTTTTCATGGTATAATGCACTAGTTCGTGGCAAGGTAAATAGGAAAGCGATTCGCGGGGCTACCTATTTCGTAAATGAGCGGAAAACTCGCCATAGTATGGAGGTTACATATTTAACTTGACCTGGCTTGCAGCCATGAAATGTCCAGGCCAGAGAACTGGCGAATCATAACTTTTCTTATTGACAACAGTAGCACGTCTCTGGTCAGTAATATTGAGACAGCAATATGCTATCTCATTAAAGGCCTCGAGTTCGGTTTTATTACCTAGTTTGTACTTCCACTTAAATGGTTAATGGCCGAATAAGATCAAGTATGCCGCACGTTGAGTACCTGTTTCAGCTGCTGAATGAAATTAGCTACGCGAGTCGCAAAACTGTACGCTCAGAGCAGGTGGCGCTTCTCAGCGTTTTGTGGCAGACCATTTAATAGAATAGATCGAAAGCATCGTCCATATTATAATTGTGATCCCGTGCTATTTTATAACCCTCACATAACTCTCGGAGGTTTGCGGCATTCGTCTTTTACTGATGATGCATTACTCTTTATGATGATTATCATGAGCAGAAACAGAAACACAACATTCTTTTATAACTAATACTTCTATTTCACATAATCATGGATAAAAGAATAAACTTATAATGAAAAAATTTGAAAAAGAGAGACAGAAAAATGACAAAACTAATAAAACAAAAAAACTTTTTATGTGGAATGATTTATGAAAGAGAGGATCTAGTTCAGATTGAGATACCTAGGTAGAAATATATATAATACTCCCTGTATCTCTGCACATACCTTAGCTTTAAGGAATTATGTTAGTGACACTAGAGCTTCCTTGCGACTTTAACATTATCGCTTCAGAAACACGATTAAGCCTTGTAGTTAATTGTGCCATACAAAGTGAAGTAGGTTAAGATGATCCAATCAGACATATTCAACAAGTTCGCCTATGATATTTGTTCGCTTGGTTTCCAACCAAGAACTAGGATGCGCATGTGGACCCCATCCTGGCAGACGAGTGGGTCCTATGCTACTCATCTAATATTAAGTGATACTGCGCAGTTAAACAGAACTCGACGATGGATGTATCAAATTAGACTCGACTAGGTTCGTGCTACCATTACCAGGCTATGATGGTTGTGATGAAGAGTAACCTGGATAAAAAATAAAAGTTTATATCACACTTTATTATTGTTATCTTTGGAACAGCGATAAGTCGTTTGTTACTGCATTTAATCCGGTTTAAAGTTTTGTATCTTAAGCCTATACCGTATGAACAAATAAAAATATGCGAATGCGAAAGATGCGCATATCAAGGAAAAATAGTAACATGTTTTATTGCCAATCTTATTATTATTATTAACAGACGCTGCACCAAAGAATTACGGTTTTCAGTAAAGCAGCAAACGGTTGTCTAAGCCTATTCTACGGCGTATCCAAAATAGCCTAAAGTTATTTTTTCCCATAGACTAGGATGCTTAATTGGTTACCCGCGAACCAGAATACACAAAAATAAAACTGAATTTATTACTATGTAGGATGATAAATAATTGTAACAAGCAATTGGAAATTTATTTATTTGATCGACCACCGTAAAGTGGTATTTTTATTGATTTCAGCATAACTTTAACCACACCTAGCGTGATATAATATATCAAAGCAATATTTTTTTTAATGTACACTTCTATTTTTGCTTGATTCGAACAGGTTGTTCCCGGCGAGACTCGTGCTCCTCCTCTGCTCACAGAAGCGGACTTGATCACTCTAATGGATAGATATGGCATCGGAACTGATGCAACACATGCTGAGCACATTGAAACAATTAAACAGCGACTCTATGTTGGCCTTCAGGACTCTCGATTTTTAGTTCCTGGTCAGCTGGGCATGGGTTTAGTTGAGGGTAAATCAAAATAATGTTAATCACACTATACAATTTAACTACGATTAGTAAAAAATAAGTGTGTTATTCAAATATAAGCATCGTTTTCCCGAACTAGGGCGATCATTAATACTTGCCCATGTAATGTATCCTATTGAGCACAAAATTTGTGCATTGTGAATTTAATTTCATTTGCTTAAGTTATTTCAACTCATGTAACAAAATCCACTACCATTTATGCGATATATTTTACTTTTTTTTATTTCTATGCACTAATGGAAATGATAGCAAATAAATTTGCTACAATCAGTTATAGATCTATCAGGTTAGATAGGAGATTTCGATTCAGTCGAAACAAATCGACTCTTCTTTCTAGTTAAATAACTCTATCTATCTGCATTTCCCTGTTTGTTTATGTGGCTCATCACGTTTTTATTTTGCAGGTTATGACACAATGGGATTTGAAATGTCCAAACCTCAGCTACGCTCCGAACTAGAGGCAGATTTGAAACTGTAAGTTTAGTGTGTTTATATTGTTTGATATATCGACGTTTTTACGTTCTAGCTCATTGTATAGATACCGTAACTAGTATAGTAAATTATCTGTTTGTTCACAATGGTTTCTTTCATGTTCTTCTGGCATACGTTGTTTCATACGTTAAGCTTAGTCTGGACACGAAGGTAGAACTTCCGCACTTAAACCTGACTAGCCGTGGTCATTTGTATCCAAATTGTCGTTTACACCAGTCTTGCAGGGATGCGGACACGCATGAAAATTTCTTATTCTGAAAAGAAATGTTCTCCGTCTGGCAGCTATCGATTTATTTAATTAAATGAACATTAATTGCGCAGGCGGTAATACCAATCATTTAAATCAAGTTTTTGATCTTGATTTTTATATCCCATTATGTACATACATTTGTTAGTATAAACTAAGAATTTTATTATGTAGAAAAGGCAATTCATCTAGTAGACCGATTTCGTCATTATAGAGGACTCACCACGTACTGTCCAGAATTTGCCGCGAGCAAGGCTCGAACTCTGGGCACGTCTTTGGAATTTGTTGCTCTAATCACTGCGCCACCCGGCCGTGCACTACATACAATGTTCAGTTATATACTAACTAATGTTCCTTGGTTAGCCCTTCCGTTATGTGGAGCCTATATGACATCCCTTTAGATCTGAATTTCCAACTAACCATCCCAAATCTATCATTATAGAACAGCCAACAGGCTACATAGAGAAATGGTAATGAAATAAAAATTTGTATAATTAAACGAACATTGGTTGTGCGAGCGGTGATAAAAATTATTTAAATCAAGTTTGCGATCTTGATATAAACACCTAGCCCATACTATTAAATACATTTGTCAGTATAAACTAAGCAATGTATATTTTAGAAAAAGAAATTCAACCAGTTGACCGGTTTCGCCCTAATTGGAAATTCATCACATACTGCCCAGATTTTGCCACGGAAAGGACAAGCTTGATTCAAATAATTATCACCGCCCGCACAAAAAGTGATCATTTAATTTATAAATATTCATTTTCCTACCACGTACCCATGTAGCGTGGTTTCGGTTCTATAATAACAGATTGTGCGGAGTTTTTTAGAACTTAGGATTTAAACCTATGTCATGTGGCTCCACCTAAAGGAAAGTCTTATCAAGAAACAAATTAGTATGTAACTGGAAATTTTGTGTAGCGTGTGGCAGGATGGCTCAGTGCTTAAAGCAAGAGATCTCGAAGCAGTCGTGTTCATGTTTGGCACTGTCTGCGGAAAATTCTGGAATTTCTTGATAAACTCTCAATAAGGACGAAACCGGTCTGCTGGATGAATTGCCTTTACTACATTATACAATGCTTAGTTTCTACTGACAAATGTATGTACACAATGGGGCAGATTTTTATATAAAATAATTAACTATAGATTTAGCCTTTACTTACTCTGAAATAACAAAAGTATAAAGGTTAATAAACAAAATTGCATCAGCGCAATACATTGATTCTTCAATATCGCATTACCATTACATTCATAATTATTTTTAGCTACCAATGAGCATTAGGGCGCCCACTCCAAGTGAGAGGGAGAAACTTACTGTCACTTTTCCCTCCTGGCCTGCCTGTAATGCGAGGTTAACAGCGCTGTGGGGTCAAAAGCATAACCCAATGAGTCGTAATAACACATAATTAAACGAAAATTGGTTGCGCGGGCGGTAATAACACTTACTATAATCGAGGTTGCGATCTTCATATAAACTTATCATTTGAATCTTCATTTTCTCTTTTTTAGAATTTGTGAGGGTCGCAAAACAAAGGAGGGTAAGTGAAAACTTCTACATAAAACGTGAATTGTTGCGTCTTTTATGATTTAAATTGAGCATTCAGCCAGATTATGTTATTCTGTTGCTTGAGAAAAAGTACGACTTATTTGATCTGGTTTAATTTATGTTTAAAGACAGTAGTTGTTTTATATTCGTCTGTGTGCGGTACTGACGGAAGTTTTAGAAGAAATTACAACTACTCACAATATTTTATCACTTATATCAAATAGGCCAGATAGATTTTTATTCACGCATGTGTGAGAGAGGTCTCTCGTACAAATTTTGCAGACGATTCCCCACTGAACCACCTGAAGGCCATTTTAAGTCCATCCCCTCCTCAACGTGGTACGACGGTGTCAACCATGTCTCGATGGCCGATCGTACATGGGCTAACGGGGCTATGGCGGTGGTGTCACCAGGGCGTGGTGGATTTCCGACCGAGCAATCGGATCTCCTATAAAATACCACATGAGCCCGACGACGGCACCATGACTCGGCGTGTGTTCCCCGCCACAAAAGGGTTCAACAGCCACAGGATTACATGGACTCCTGGACAGTACCCCGTACTTCCGAATGGCGAATGAGCTCTCAACAGCCACCGGCAACCATGCAACTTACTGCTGCCTTGCAGACTGCGCTTGGATGTGCAAAGGCTAGAGGTGCGTCCTCGATCAAAAAGCCGAGTGGTGAGGGGACACAACTTGTACCAAATTCCCAAGAAACTCCATGAAATGTGGAGCCGGCTTATCCTCCAAAAGGAGTCAGCCGCAGTAAAGTAAAGTAAAGTAAGCATTAACATGATCAGCACTGCAAGTATAGTCCTGATCGAAGCCACCACTATCACCGCAGTCATCCATACGGCCGGCACCTACATCATCACTACCGTCACTATCGTCATCATATGCTGAATCACAAGTCTCATTAAAATCATTCTCACGACCACCAAAATCATCACCACCATAAATTCGTCGTCTCCTGCATCATCGGCATCATTGCCAATATAATTATCCTCGCGGCCGGCATAAATAGCATCGCTACCCCTCCCACCTACATGACCAGACCCATTATCTTTATCGTCGTAATCATTAGCACGGCCGACATCAAGATCAACACTACCAATAATATTGTCGTCAATAGCGTAATCATCATAATAGTCAGATGAATTTACACGGCCAACCACAATTACCACCGCCAACATTCCAATCAGCGGTGACATCACCAACAAGTTTATAATTGCCCACAATGTCAACATCAATATTATCATCAACGTCAGCATTGACATCAGTTTCATCAACTTCATCATCACCAGACAATAAAATCATCAACAACGCCAACATCATTATCAACGGTATCATAATTATTGAGATAATAATCAACCACACAGCCAGAATCGACGTCATCACGCCACCAACAACGTTAACAGCAATTAAACAATCAGTGCTTGCGCGAGTGGTGGTAACTATACTTTAAATCAAGTTTGCGAGCTTGAAGTAAACACCAATCCCTTTGTGTTGAACCAGTCGTTGAACAACATAGCATTACTACCGCCAGTCGCACGCACTGACGCGTTTAGAATTTTCGTGTTCGTCATCAGAGCACGACGGCAAACCGCAATGCATGTATATGGAAATCAAAACATGATATGCGGCTCTCACCTCCAGTAGTCTTGCATACGGTGTACTTGACTGGAAACATCGGCTGCTCAATTTCTATGCAGTCACGAACTTTAACATTTTGCAGTTTTCACCACGTATATATATATATATGTAAGTAATACATTTAAACAATCATTGATTGCGCGGTTGGTGGTAACAATTATTTATACCAAATTTGAGAGCTTATTGGTCGATAACTGGTTAAATAAAATAAAATTGGGTTTGTGTCAACTCCAAACACACAAACTTGATTTAAAAAAGTGAATTTTCGTATGCATGTTTGTGGGTATGTATGTATACATGCATGTAGGTTTATATGTATGTATGTATGTATGTATGTATGTAACTTATGTATGTATATGTATATATATGTATGTATGTATAACTTATGTATGTATGCTTATGTATGTATATTTTGTATGTATATGTATGTATGTATGTATGTATATGTATATACTGCATACATGTGTCTATTCATGTATGTAGCCGTTTACTATATATTTTTATATTTGTATAGAATATATACATAGATATTTTTTAATGTATGTACATTATGTATGTATGTATCTTATGTACAGTATATGTATGTATGTATGTATGTATGTATGTATGTATGTATGTATGTATGTATGTATGTATGTATATATATGTATGTATGTATGTATGTATGTATGTATGTATGTATGTATGTATGTATGTATGTATGTATGTATGTATGTATGTATGTATATGTGTATGTATGTATGTATGTATGTATGTATGTATGTATGTATGTATGTATGTATGTATGTATGTATGTATGTATGTATGTATGTATGTATGTATGTATGTATGTATGTATGTATGTATGTATCTATGTATGTATGTATGTATGTATGTATGTATGTATGTATGTATGTTTGTAAAGTGTGTACATGTAGCAAGCATTTACATATACGTATATACGTTTGAATTGTGGCTTGTATTTATGATTGCACGTATTAATGTAATTATGTTTAAACATATATTTGTATGCGTGTTTCCATATGGATTTTTATAAGCTTGCTTTTATGTAGTTATATTTTAGTGTACGCATGTATGCGTATATTTTTTTGTAAATATGTACTTTGTATTTGAACGTAAAGCAGGTGGATTGCTGTGATCGGATGAATGGCTGGATGTATGAATAGTTGAATTTTTCGATCCAGCTGTCAGCTAGACGGATCATACAGCGTTTCACGTCGTCTATTTGTTCAAGCAATTTAGATGCTCAAGCCAGTGTGTTTGATCTGCACACAATATCATGATCTTACTTAAACAATTAAATTATTTGTTAAACTGCACACTCGATTTAATCAACAGGCTGATCACATGCATGAGTGCACAGGTATGCATGATCACCTCAAAATGTCGCACACTTATCAGTTTAAACAGTCATGAGAAAGATAATACACCGATACTGATGAAATACTTAACTCAACAAAATAATTTTAGCGTATTATTTATTGGCTAATTAAACAAGCCATTCCTAACAACTTAAATAAGTAAATTGTAAAATAACACAAAACTGTACAACTTAAATCGAGATCTAGTCGTCACGCGCCGAGTCTGTGCTTTAACAGCACAACTGACTAGACATCACAAACTCAGCAAGTCTGCTCATCTACGAGATAGCGCGATGCGGCGCAGCCAAGTGATCGATATTGCGAATAACAACATCGTGGCTAGCAACTGAAGGTCCACCGCGTCTCCGCGTCAAGTCAAACTAATTTAGCTAAAAATCTACTACAATTTGCATGGAATAAAGACAAAAGGTAATGGTGCTGCCGGCGTACCACAGCAAGTTGTCCCTGCTAAAGACGGCATGAAGCTAACCGAAACTGAAAGGTTATAACTATACCTTTCCATGGCAACAAGCCGTTGAGGTTAGCTGCTTCTTGAGGTTCAACAGGTGTTGACCATTAAAATTGAGCCAAAACCTGTTTCTGCCGATGAGGCCGCTTCACCAACAAGCAATTGTGTCTGCATAGTTGCTGTTCCCCTTGGTGCCTGCGAATGAGACCAAGACGCCATCGGTCAATAATGTTGAGGCCGTCGAATTGGATGTCATTACGCGGTAAAGCAAAACCAGGATTGCGCTCGAAGCATTCGAACAAGACCAAACAAACCTGCTTGTGATGTGTGACGAAGAATCGCAGAAGGCACGTCGTTGCCGAATAGAAGTCTGGCAGTCAATTACCCAATCATCCTTGAAATTTATAATACGGCAAACTAATAACCCAGTAAACAAAGATGTGATAGAACCGCATTTCCAATTGAAGTAAAAATGAGTCAACCCGATCAAAGACAAAACAAAATTGGAAATAGTGACAAATCGGATCTTTGTGTAACTGCCCGTGTACAGCTATTACCCGCGTACGCAAAACGCGGCATTGATAACCTGAATGCTTACACACCGCAAAATATTGAGTTCAAACTAATAACCCGTTCTGCTTTTCGTTGATATGAAGACGTTTTTCAAAACAATTTTTATTATTGTGAAAATCCTATAATTAACGCCGCCTTTGTTTGTCTTGACGACTTCAATGGAAGGGGGTAGTTGATCTAGCCTTGATTGGGTTAACTGTATTAACGTTAGAAGGGAAGGATCCTACAGCATAAAAGTCCAACTATGGGGACGACTCGGCTATCAAATGATGGAGCAACTTGTTGTAGTTCAACAGGTGTTGATTACTATACAGATTTAATTATTTTCGATGCTGAAGCAGGCTCTAAGCACTAAAGCGGAATTCATGCTATCACACACACACACACAGCCGACTGCTTCATTGCGTTGTGGGTTCGTGATGTATGTATGCACGCGTGAATGATCACAGCGATGCTGAGTTGTACTTAAGGTAGTTCAAGCAACTATTGAGTAGTAGGGCGACATCGACAGCAATGCTTAATTTAGGCGTTAACTAACCGAAACTAGAGCATTGTGGTAAAGAAGTGAACCGCCACTCGGTGTGTTTCTAGTTTGAGTCTCACAAGCGGCTGCGGTTACTTGTTATCAGAGGTACAATAGAAACAAACACATGGTCTAGTACATGGACTGTTATTCAAACAATAACTCAGTAGAGTATGCGGCCTAAATCAGGACTGTATTCTATTAGTTTGTCTTGAGCATCTAAGAAGTTGCTTTTCGCAGGTTCTACAGTCAAAGTTGTGCTTTGTTTACTGCACAATGCCGATGGACATGACAAGTTGCACAGATGCTAATAACAGTTCTATAAGTCATATAGAAACTATGAGAGACTACTATGGCTGAGAGCCGCACAGTATATTCTCGTATATTATATATACATTACCGCTTTAGTCACGTTAGTTAGTCTACCATCGTGCTCTGATGATGATCATAGAAGTCCCGTGTACACCAGAACATGCGAATATCGGTCATTTAGTTGTCTTGTTACCGGTTAAATACAGTGGGATTGGTAGTTGTCCCAAGCCTCGCGAATTTGACTAAAAGAACAATTATTACTATCTGTGAAAGCAATGATTATTATGATAGCTGTAAAGATGTAATGTTCATTACAGTTTGGAAATAATGCAACTGCTATTTCCAGTTAAGTACAATATATGCGAGACTATTGTGGGTGAAAATGGTACATCTGTATTTCCATAATTAATATATGTATTGCGTTTCATCAACGCTAGTCAATTTTTCGCCATACACTAACGATGACCGTGGAAGTTCACTGATGGTAGTTGTGCAAAGTTGAGCGGCTGATTAAATAAATTGGGATTGGTGTTTATCTCAAGTACAAAAACTTTATTTAAAGTGTTAACAATTATTTCGAACAACATATCAAAACAACCTTTGGTCACACGTACTGACGCGTTTTTCAAACTTCCATAATCATCAACAGAGTGCAACAGAAAATTGACAAGCGAAGATCAAACCGCATTGCATAAACATAGAAAGCAAAATGAGATATGCGGCTCTCACATCTAGTAGTCTTGCATACATTGTACATGACTGGAAATGTCGGCTGCACAGTTTCTATACAATACAATGGGATTTGTGTTTACTTCAAGCTCGCAAACTTGATTTAAGGAATTGTTACCACCACCCGCGCAATCAATTAATGTTTTATTGTATTTTCTAAATATGTGTGTGACAAAAGCTACAAACAGCTAATGTTCGTAATTGCATAGAAATTCTGCAGCTGACATTCTCAGTCACGTACAATGTATGCATGACTACTAGAGATGAGAGCCGCATATCTAATATTGGATTCCATATATATACAATACGGTTTGATCCTCGCTAGGCAGTTTGCCGTCGTATTTTGATGATGATCATGGAAGGTCGAAACGCGTCAGTGTGTTGCAACTGGCGGCAGTTTTGCTATGTTGTTCGAGGACTGGTTAAATGCAATGGGATTAGTGTTTACTTGAAGCTCGCAAACTTGATTTAAAGAATTGTTACCACCACCCGCGCAATCAATTAGTTTAATTGTATTGTCAATAATTGAACAGTTCCCACTAAGGACAACGCCGCTATACTGTATGAATTGCCTTTTACACATTGTATAATGTTTAGTTTATACTGAAAAATGTATATATAATAGAATTGGTTTACATATCAAGCTCGCTACATTGGTAAAATGATTTTCCTGAACAAAAATTGTTATCAATTCCCCGTTTAGCGCAACGTCTGTTGTAAAAAGACAGTTGGAACTTTAGGTCTAAAGAGATGCTATGTAGGCTCCACCTGAAGCAAAAGCATAGCTGAAATGTGTGCGTACCGTGCAGCAGAGTGACTTAACGGTCAGAGTCACAAATTCCAAAACAGATGTGCCAAGGTTCGCGCCCAGTCTGCGGCGAAATTCCGGACAGTATTTGAAGAGATCCCGATAAGGACGAAACCGGTCTACTGAATGAATTGCCTTTGCTACCTTGTACAATGCTTTATTTATACTGATAAATTTATATATAATTGGATTGGTGTTTATATCAAGCTTGTAACCTTGAATTAAAGACTATCTAGTAAAACCAGAAGGATATTCCAAAACAACATGAACAAAGGGTATAAGATAGTGTACACACGCAGCTCTTGTTTACTAACGACCAATCAAAATTAGCCGTACTTTGCCCCATACTCACTGTATATTTTGTCAAGAAGCATGGGCAGTTAAGAAATGCAATCATTTATACAAATGTGTATTTAAGCGTAAATGAAGTAATTTTCAAATAGTCCTCGCAATGGGATTTGAAAACCAACTCACAATATATATATATATATATATATATATATATATATATATATATATATATATATATGTATATATTTATGGTGCAGGAATATGACACACATTAATAACAAAGTGGATGAAGGCCATTTATTTCGTGAATGCTAATCATCTCTTATACAATCATACATATTTATACCATTTTGGGTTTTTCTAATTGATTATGCTAGAGTGGTTTAACAAATCCTGACTCAGTTTTTACTTCTGTTTCTTTTTTGGCTAGTTGGTGAGTCGTATGCGTTTGTGTTTGTGTGTATACGTGTTTGCATCGTAAAGGTCATTCTCGCAGTATTGCAAAGGATTATGTCTGAGATCTGGTCATTATTGTTTTGATGGCTTGAAAATTAATCATTTGCGCGCATTGTTCACTGTTACATACTGCAAGTCGCTAGTCTTTTCCCAGTCGTAGTTGATCGTTTCGCCTTGTTGCGCAAATTTATCATTCCACATGGTATGCAGCGCCAGTGTGATTGCAGTGTTAAACGCTCATATTATTTGGAAACTTCTGTCTACCGTATGCACCTCTGTTATTTCCACTTCAGTTTGTTGCCAATCCAGATTGTATGTTTGTTGATTCTAGTCGAGGGCCTGTTTGTTCTTGACTGGATACTATTAGATTGTTGTTGAATTTTGTTATTCTTGGCAGTCGATAAAGAATATCGTAATGTTGATATTTTGAATATTAGGTCAGGTATATGTTGTTTTATGTAAAAGAGCTTCATAAATAATATAATAATTTTTCTGATTTTAGCTTTATGTAAATTGTGAAATTGGTCAAATTGACAGGAGTGCCCCGTTGCCAATATATGATCGGAAGCCATAGCTGATTTTCCTGACGGTGCCAAGCCTTTGTTAATTAATTTCTGTGGCAAATGTTGCTGGATTCTGCTTATCAATTGCTTCTTCGTACGAGTCAGATTTTTTACCACTAGCATAATCAATTGAAAACCCAAAATGTATAAATATGTATGATTGTATAAGAGATGATTAGTATTCACGAAATAAATGGCCTTTATCCACTTTGTTATTAATGTGTTCTTTATTCCTAATATATAAAATATACTGTGTTAAATTAAAAAAGCATGGATATTATATATATATATATATATATATATATATATATATATATATATGCATGTATGTATGTATTATAAGCCATGCCTGCACGTGGTATCAGAATCTGGATTTCCACCAAAAGTGAGAATTCCAATCACTTTAAACACCTGTTCACGAGGAGAGAAAATAAAGCTAGAGAACAAGGTGATATGAAGGAAAACATATCGGAGGGAAGCATCGATACACAGATTAGCTAGCAAAGCAAATACCTGGTTAATACTCAACACATCAATGCAAAACTAACCAGATCTCAAACATCACTCAATAATATCTAAACGTATAGGCTCTCACAAATCAACACACAATTTCAGTAAAACGAAAAATGAAACTAGTTGTCATGAGATGAAAAAAAACAAAACGAGTATAAATGAAGGACGGCAATGTGCATTTGAGTATTTTCGAGTTAATTAACCACAATATACATACAATTCGTTATTAAATGTGTTTTTTTCCAATTAAATATATACACGTATCAGAACACTATCAAAAAACGCATGCTGAGCTGTAAAACATCACAAACACATAACCCTTTTTGTAAAAACGTGTACTGCGCTTCTTACCAATTTTAACCTAACCGAAATTTAAAACGATAAGCGCGCCGTCTGCTCAATTTTCATGAAATCACGACTAGTAACATTTTTTGCCGATTGCACTACATTAATAGAATTCACAAACGTTCCGTTTACCCCAATCTGCAAGTGGGAATATATAAAAATATTGGATCAATGCCTATTAAAATTCCACAAGCCAGGTTTAAAAATATGCTTAACACAGATATTTTGACACGCAAATGTTGACAAACTTCTCTTTAAACAAGCAACGATTGCACAGGTGGTGGCAACAATTATTTTAATCAAGTTTGCGAGCATGAAGTAAACACCAAACCCATTGTATTCAACCAGTCGTCGAACAGCATAACAAAACTACCGCTGGCCGCACGCACTGGCGCGTTTCGACCTTCCATGATCATCATCAGAGTACGACGGCAAACTGACTATCGAGGATCAAACCGCATTGCACATATATGGAAATCAAAGTTCGATTTGCGGCTCTCACCTCTAGCAGTCTTGCATACATTGAACTTGACTGGAAATGTCGGCTGCACAATTTCTATGCAGTCACGAACATTAACTGTTTGCAGCTTTCGCCACATATACATATATAGGCAATACAATTAAGCAATCAATGATTGTGATGGTGATGGTAACAATTATTTAAATCAAGTTTGCGATCTTGAAGTAAACACCAATCCCATTGTATTTAACCTGTCATCGAACATACAAATTTATTTTACAATCATTTTCGAAATTCTCTGTTCTACAACTTACTTACTGCTTGTGTGACCTGAAGATGGTCAAAAATAGTAGGTGTAATCCATTTGGCAGACGATGGGGTTTTCGTTCCTTTTGGACAGCAGTCATTTAGTATGCAGAAGGGCTGTGTTACGAACTCCATTTCGAGAGAACGAAGCTAAATGTGATGCCACGAGCAGAGCCCAAGGCAAATAAATTGGGCTGAATACCTCTAAACAAAAGGAAACTGAGCGTATTTTTGGAGCTGACAGACGAAAAACCGACATGGACGATGAATTTATTGAGAATCGGTTTTATACAACTTTCGCTCATCAAAATGGCTCCGCTGTAAGGCAAGGCCCGGTCATATATTACCTAATTTGATACTACATCCTACGGATAGTCGGGTTTCCCCAATATAACAACGCCCTTGCCTTCATCTGTGCGCACGATTATGATGTTTCCATTTTTTGGATAACTGTAAACGCATTTACAGGTTGCTTTTTCAACAAATGCCGTTCTGCGCAGTTCAACGATTTTTAATATAAGGCTTAATCAACTAAAGGAGCCTTCGTTGTTTCCCACGCAGGCACATAAGATAGGTGAAACGGTATTAAAATCTGCATTTAATGCATCTAAACTGCGTTATTTAAGGTAGCACATTTGCCTTCACCAGCAATCAAAAAAAAGAACTTCTAATGTCGACATTAAATATTATTGACCAATATACATGAGTAAGTTGTTGATCAACTAGCGTAGGCCGATTGATCAGACGGTTAATTAACCGAATGAAGGAATATTGCAATCTAAACGCGTGTTTTAAATCAAATGAAGAATACTTGTCTGCAGTTGTGCAACACCGTTCAAACTATACACATATATTCTACAGACGTAGCATTTAAGATAATTACTAAATTGATTAACTGAAATGAGTTATGAATAAGCAAACTGCAGCTGTAAAAGCATGTTCGGACATTGAGCTTGACTTGGAAGTGACAAATGCAATTTATTGGTTTTTCTTATTTCACAGCCTGTCAACGTTTAATTTTTTTGCTTTGCCTATCAATACATTTGTTTCATTTGTAGATAGGAGAAAATGAGAAAGCGGTTCTTGTACCTGATGCAATTTTTACAATCTTTTAATAGGTAAAGGGCACATAGAGTTATTATATCGTTGATACAACCACTTATTAATTTGCTATCTTTTAATTTTCGCAATCCTATTGCGCGAAAAAGTTATAACACACATCGGTTGCCCTAACGTGAAATCATCATCCATAGCTTGAACCATTTTGAGTCAAAGGATCCAAGATAAGCTTTCAGAGTATGCTTAAAGTAGCACAAAGTAGTTAAGGTGGCAGGAATTGGATGCCCAGATTCGAGAATCTGTACGAACTTTCCAGACACAATTACAAATAATACTGGATCCTACGCCATATATATATATATATATATATATATATATATATATATATATATATATATATAGATTTACCTGCATTATGCATAGCGGATCTTATCTTAGCCCACACAAGGCCAGTTAACGCCGATTTTATTAAAAAGCTTCATATTTGCGTTGGAAAGGCTTTTGTTCGCGTTTGCTTACATCTATTTTAGATTAGTTCTAATTTAACTTTACAGAAAATATGACTGAAAATCTATGACGGATAAGTGCATTGTCCGAGTCGAAATACATGCTCTAAAACGAACGACAGTCTTGGATGCAACCACTTCATCTAAAACACTAACTGCCATATGATCGACTTGAATGCAAAATACTTCGGCGACTAGGACGCTGTACCGCAACGCACTACACTACGTCTGAAATTTGAGCTCCGCTCAACTATCCAACAGACGTACAATGTTATCGTCGTTCATGGAGATTAAAGTGTATCTATAGCCTAGGTGAAAAACTGCGTCACTTAAACGCACAACTTGAGCATTCACGCCACTCACAACCAAGATTATACCTGAACTTCTGGCTCTATACATTAAAGAACTTGGTCAGAAGTAGAAAGCATCCTTTCTGTCGTCTCCGCTACAATCAGTGGTCATATGCTCTTACAACGAAAATACAACATTGAAAAAATTGTCTGCAATTGATTTTAGTAGACATCTCAAAGCCTGCCACACAAGTACTGGCATTTACAGATCTCCTCCATTCAGTTGATAAACAAAGAAGAACAGTACTAACGTTACATTGTCCGATTTGAAAAAATTCCTACTCAAAGCCAACGATGCACAGGTAATGATAGCGGACCCAGTTATGCAATATCCGTAGGATCCGGCATTCTTATTTCGAATGCGTAACATATAGCAGTTTAAAATATATTCTACGCACGTTGTTCGTTTTGCTTCAATGTTCAAACATTAAATGCGTCAAAGCTAAAACCTACCCTAGGTGGTTCAATTTGATAAATTTTGTTGACGATCCATCAATAGGAGCCGGCACAAAGCCCAATGCCCATTACAAAATTTGCGTCAATCGAGCCGCCACAAAAACAAAAAATCTGCAAAAAAAAATCTCCCCCCGGTGCTACAAAAAACAAATATTGCAAATATATTTCAAGTAGAGCATAGCAAAAAAATACTCGTGCGTGATTATAATATTTTATTTGTCATAACGTAAATAAAAATGAGTAAAACGCTGTAAATAAGATAACCGAGAAATCTTGCAAAGAACAACACCAAGGTAAACATAGATGCTGTTATGAAGATACATCATAATAGTACATAGTGTAATGGTGCGTTATCTAAAGGTTAAAGTTTTAATTCTGTTGTGCCTACTTAGACGAGAATCGGTTGAACACACTTACGCATTGTACAGTGTCTATCGACACAGTTGTTATTTAGTTTAAAAAAATCAGTGTCACTGTGAGAACAGCGCATATTAATTTCACGATAAGTTCATGTCTCAGATAGACACAATGCGTACAACATGCACAAACTCAGACAAACGCACAAAACTTCTAATTCAATATCAGGTGAGACTCGTCAAGATATTTCTACTCTGAACAAATGCAAAAAGCAAAGAACTAACAGAATGCGACATGTTTTCTTGAAAACACACACAATAGCTGTTTGGTGTCTGAAATAGGCAAACAAAGCGAGAAAAATGCAAGACGGGAGAAACCCATTCAAACCGGGTCTCCAACTTAACATAGTACGCTGTATTTAATCAAGTAAAGTACACCTAATGGGAATAGTAAAGCAATAAAAAAGTGCAGAAAAAAATGTGTAAACCAGGAAAAATCGTAGCCAAAAGATATAATATGTCCGAAATACGGAACCAACATAGAAGAATGATGTCGCAGTTTTGCAGTATTAGAATTAGTATAACATCGCCGAATTGAAAATCGTATGACACAAGTGAAGATTCTGGCAGATGAACTAGACGTGTAGCAAAGACGACTTTGTAGCTCACTAGCAAGATTGTCGATTTTATCAAAACGGAATAAAATTCAATAGAACCGCGTGTCTCCATCTAGACCTATCGGGTAGGACTTTATTCAAGTATAGTACATATAAGTGGAAATAGTGAAGAATTCTACAAAAAATAGCACAAATCTATTAAACTGGACTAATTGTAGTTGAACTAAAACAAAGAAGAGCAATGAAGCAACGTTTAAATATTTGAATAAGTTTAACACCATCGTGTAAAAATCATATGACACAAGTGAACATTCTGTTAGATAAACTAGGCTTGCAACAGGTACGACCTCGTTGTCTGCTAGCCAGGTGGACAGTCGCGACGCACTATGCAAGCTAGGTCACACATATGTCGGATAAGTTAAGTGTATAGACACAAGATAGGAGCATTTATAGCGTTCACACAGCATCACAAAATCGCCGATAGTCGAAAATATTGAAAAAAGGATATAAATAGAAAGACGTCAAAAATCGGGTAAGAAGACGTTTTGGCCGGATTATGAGTATTAATTCCTTTACAGACGAATGATGACACAACACATTAAAAATAAGACGAGTCTAAGTGAAGGCAACCTCTGATTTATAAGTTAGCAAATCAACACAAGTTAACTGTCTGCCACTACCAGAGCCAGGATTCAACTAATCACACAGTTGTCTCCGTCGATTAAACACGTGACAGCGCAAAGACAAGAAACAGTTAACAGCAGCCACCACGACTTTGCTTGTTTGGCAGCTTCATATCGGCAAGAATCGGCTGCGTGTGCATTGGCGCCAAGTTAGGATCATAGCCGTCCAAAGGTGGGTGGGCACTGACTATCTTGTAGATAGCTGATCGACAAAGTGAATCAAAAATAAAACAAAAACACATAGATAATTGTGAGGCGTTGCAGACAAAAAATGTACACTGCAACGAAAACGTAGCACATAAAGTGTAAAATATTCTTAAGAATGTGAAATTAAAGGCGTAGCATACCAATATATATGGACCATGTTCATTTCGGTGAAAAGACGAATCTGAGTGATACATAGAAGAAAGAGACTGACGACTCTTCCTTCAAAATTCTAGCCGCTAACTCATGCACACAGTGGGCTCCAACTTTTTGTTGGTGGTCCTCGGGCAGTTCAGAGGGAACGCCATTAGACTTTATTATCCGTAAGATATCAAAGCCTCAACTGAATGAATGCTCGTAGGCATGCATGCAGGGGCAGCCTAATATTTCCCGTTAACCCAAACAAAAACACATAAAACAGAGTCGCCTTTCTAGTTGAGTCTTGCAGAGTGGATAAGCAAGACAGCGCCCTTGTGGAAAAGTCGATTGCCTAGCTTATGCGTTCCTCTACTTTCTTCGTCTAGGAGACGCGATTATACATAAGCTGGGTTATGGATAACTAGAGTCCAGGATCCTACAATTATTGCAGAACTGGGTGGAGCAAAGCTGTTCGTTGAATCTGCATACGATCTCACACGGAACGAGCACACACGACAGAAGGACTGCTCGACGCATTAATCGAGGTCATATTCTAATCAAAGGGAAAATTTCACATAGAGACATCGCTATGGGTAACATCATCACCATCAACATCATAATCATCATCACCATCACCATCACAGATAGCATTACTACGAGAAGAAAACTGTTATTATCATAGTTAAAACAATGACAAAACTAGTAATTTAAGGCATAAAATTGTAAAATGAGGATTTATGAGTGGGGGGATTAAGCCCAAATGGAAATACCTACAGAGGTAACAAATAAACCGGACAGCCCATATCACTACACAACACAATATACGCCTAGTCTACTTTAAGGCAAGGCGATATGATGCAATAAAGTTCGGTAGCAGTTTTCAATGTATTGCTTCATATACACAACCACACTTCGCAGTCAACTCTGCCCAACAAATATAATTTGAAGGGTTGTTGCGCAGTGCAAGCTTCATGCGATGACTTTCCGCAAGTTGCGTCCGCGGGTTGTTGCTTTGCACTATCAGTTTCACAAAGATCCGATTGAACACCATATTCCAGTATGTATCTGTTTTGTCTTCGATCAGACTGGGTGCGTATTCGTCTCTTTCTTCCAAAGGCTTCAACATCATTCATGCAAAAACATTGAAAATGCGGCGTTACACAATCTTTATTTTTGTATAAGCGACGTAGAACAATGAAGTGAATTCATACAGTCGGCTTAGTTGGGCCATAACGCGACACACGTGAAATGTGTACGGCCGAAGGCATCAATCGATCGAAAACAGCCAATTTGCATTAGAACAACGAAGTGAATTCATACAGTCGGCTTAGCCGGGCCATTACGCGACATGTGTGCGCAGCCAGAGAAATTAATTGGTGGAAAACAGCTCTCATTTATGTGAATGAAACCAGGAATTTGTGGCCAAGTGTTCCGTTATAATCCACACACTATCGTTAATCCATAGTAACGCATCAATTTTAAACTGGTGCACTTGGTTAGTGGAGATGTATATGGCACAAAACTCTGCATCCTTAACTGAATATGTAGTGTACAATAGCATGTCGAGATTATCCTCATTCTATGCGTTTCACTTGTCCTGTTTAGAGTGGTAAGCTAAAACACCAAAGTTACACACATGTGGTTGTTCAAAAGTTGCTAGTTGCACGCTTGTAAACCAGGTGAGCATCGAGTATTCTCTTCAACATGAGCAGCCTCAAAAAACGAAAAATAACAAGAAGCAGACATTAGACAATGCTTTATTTATACTGACAAGTGTATGTACATAATGGGAAAGGTGTTTATATCAAGATCGCAACTTTGATTTAGTTAAATTGCTATTGCCAACACATCGTCGAAACATTGAACGTATGTTCTACAGACGTAGCATTTAAGATACTCGCTAATTGCGATAACAAAAGAGAGTTAGCCACATACGAACTTTTACTTTACTTTACTTTACTGCGGCTGACTCCTTTTGGAGGATAAGCCGGCTCCATTGATTTCATGGAGTTTCTTGGGAATTTGGTACAAGTGGTGTCCCCTCACCACTCGGGTTTTTGATCGAGGACGCACCTCTAGCCTTTGCACATCCAAGCGCAGTCTGCAAGGCAGCAGTAAGTTGCATGGTTGCCGGTGGCTGTTGAGAGCCCATTCGCCATTCGGAAGTACGGGGTACTGTCCAGGAGTCCATGTAATCCTGTGGCTGTTGAACCCTTTTGTGGCGGGGAACACACGCCGAGTCATGGTGCCGTCGTCGGGCTCATGTGGTATTTTATAGGAGATCCGATTGCCGGTCGGAAATCCACCACGCCCTGGTGACACCACCGCCATAGCCCCGTTAACCCATGTACGATCGGCCATCGAGACATGGTTGACACCGTCGTACCACGTTGAGGAGGGGATGGACTTTACGACGGCACATACGAAGCCTTATGGATAAACAAATTGCAGCCGGATTTATGCAAGCAGAAGAAGCATGTTCAGGCATTGAACTTGAACTGGATGTGACGCACGCAATTGATTGGTTTCCGTTTTTCACACACTCTCTCTATGTTTACATATTTCTATCTTGTTTTGCTTACCAATTTATATAAGAAGATATATTCATTAGTAGATACTTGAGGAGATTATGCAAAAGAAATGCTTCTTGTATCTGATAAAATTTCTTTTTTTGCACACAGGAAGGGTACAATGAAATAAAAAGAAGTTTTAAAGTTCAGTAAGACCATCGAACAGATGATATGGTAAAAGGAGAGCCACAACGAAACGCCGCTAGATACAAATATCTAGTCGATATTACACTATTATGGAGCTAAGCAGAACAAAAACAGCTTTGGCGGTGGTCGACAAACGCAGTAGGGAACTTGTCAGCTTGACAAGTTGCAAGTGATACTGATTCGTGTAGAATCATTATAATGAATAACTTCGCTACTAAAGAGGCAGGACCATCCACTACGGCTTCTAAAATGCGCGAGAGCGTGGAATCCACAGACCTTGACTCGGGGAGACCAAAATTGCTTCAAGCTCTCCGCCGTATATATATATATATATATATATATATATATATATATATATATATATATATATATATATATACGTTTTTTCGATAAAAACCAAACAAGTTTTGTTCTATGTTGCGCAGTGCAATAATCTCATTTAACGTATCCACGATTTTCTTTCGTGGGTGGACGATTTTCAGTATCAGTTTCGCAAATATCTGATTGATCAGCACTGTACTATGTGGCACCGAAACGGAGCCAGTCAACAAAGGTGAGATCATACCACATTTCCAGTGATTAAAAGGAATGATGTGCAAGTCGTTGGTGTGATGGAACGAATCAGCAACCAGCCACCACGAAGACGAACTCAATGCGTACTTGGAAATGAAGATCAATTGAATGTTGGCAGAACTAATTGTACAAATCTACCACCCACGAACGAAACTCGTGGATGGGTTAAACAATGTTTAAGTTATCAAAAGTGATTCATTAACTAACCCTTGCTTCGTTCATATAAGTAATAAGAATATCTGCGACCGAAAATAAAGCCGGGAAGCATTCGGTTGAGTCGTGAAACCAAACTTGGCAACTACTAATGAATGCCAATTAAGGACCAAAATCGGCCTAGTTGATGAATTTCATTTACTATATTATGCAGTTTTAGCTTATAACGACAGCTCGTATATAATCAAATCATGTGCTTTAATTCAATGTATGCATGTTGGTATATAATGCATTACAATTTCGCTCGACTTCATCAGCGAAGCACATCGCAAAATAATTTTCTGAAAAAATACAATCTAGGCCTCATCTGTAATAAGAAGACCGAGTGTTTACTCTCCTACCCGTGCCAAGTTAAAAAAAATATTTACTCGTGGTTATAGTGTGACTGAATTGTGTGCATTCATTCATGTCGATGCGAACAGAACTTAACTTTGTGTTCACCTTACACATTTAAATGTCAATTTACTGAAATATTTATTTCATCCATTGTTGATGAACCCTCTCTGATGTAAGTCGCATACAACTAGTTACAATTTTTACATGTCAATTTTGGCAAGGATTTTTTATGCGGAAGGTTTTACTCGGTTTTCGATCGTCTTTATCTTGCGACAAAAGAGGTACTACACACACACACACACACACACACGCACACGCAAAATTCTACGTGACATCACATCATTGATATTTCGATCGACTTACCGCCAGTATGTTACAAAATCAGTGTTTCTTCATTTAACACAAAAAAAATTTCTACACCAACAACTAACACGGATAAATACTGTTTGTTGCGAAGACCTAATATATAAGCAAGTATGTATTAGGTTTTGCGAACCTAGTAACAAATTAGTTCAGTTGTGACCAGAAGGATAAACCAAAGGCAGCATGAACGGAAAGTATAATCTCATGCACATTCGTTTCGTGCTTACTGGCGACTCATCAGTAGGAGCCGGTATTACGCCCTTTAACCACTATATATTTCGGTAGAAGAATGTGGAATAATAGGACGGTACAATCTCCTAGACGAATGTGTAAACCTGTAATAGTGAAGCTAACATAATCTAAAGTCAACGACAATGCGATTTCAATGCTAACTCACACTATATAATATATATACCGAGTCTGTAAAGGATACTAACACTATGGCTATTGTGTTAGTAACTGATACCTTTTTTGAAATCGATGAGTACCGGATACTAACACTATGGTTTCCGAGTCGGTACATGATACCAACCTGATGGATATAAATTTATGCTAAAGTTCACCCAAATTGAGAATTACAACAATTTCCGAACACCTGTTACTCCAGTTAAACCATACACTCTGGCCTTCATCGATATCAGTTATCACATTTCGCGGTAAGCATGACATCATTCAATTCAATATATTACAGTTAAATACTGTTTGTTGCGAAGAACTAATATATATGTAAGTATGTATTAGGTTTTGCGAACCTAGTAACAAATTAGTTCAGTTGTGACCAGAAGGATAAACCAAGGGCAGCATGAACGGAAAGTATAATCTCATGCACACTCGTTTCGTGCTTACTTACACGGATTCTAATTGACAACACCTTTATAAATTATATTTAAATTATGCTTATCACTATAACACACAGCTGCTATATTATAAGCCTGTGTGTATATTTTTAACCAAATACCCCCCCCCCCACACACACACACACACGAAAACATACAATATAGCCTATAAACATACTTTGTAGACATAAGATTCCATATCGCCTACATTAAAGGTATGCCTCACATGAGTGAGTACTACCTTTAGTAGTTCACGTGAATATGAATCACTTAAAGTTATCATAAAAAATATCAGCAAACGATAAAGAGTAACTGTCAAACCAGTAAGCCGAATATCATGAACGATACTAATATCATCGTAATCAGGCACAGAAATACAAAAGACAGTAGTAACTAATGTTTCACCGCTCTATGACTATAAGAAGAATAAGAAAAAAACAATAAAAAAATTTAATAACGTCATAAATAATTTATTCAAACAAAGTATTAGATTTATAGGACCTAGTTACTGTGTGTATATTTACCAAGATAATACACATAAGTGAGGAAAACTAAACCTCTCCGCAACATCAATATGGCCAAATCAAATTAAAAGCAAGGCAGCATCGGCGATACAGCTTCCTTGTGGTTTTCATTGTATAACGTTATAAACAAAACCAAACCTCGAGGCTAACTCTGCAAAACATAAAATAAGAAATGTACGAAGATGATTCGACTAGAAATCTGCAACAAGCTCGCCACTGAGCTCGATTCGATGCCATATTGCGCGGGGTTTTCTACTATGAGGCGCCTTTGGACTCCATCCAGGCAGATGAGTGAGTCACATACTACCCAATTTGGATTTAGTCAATTTGGCCATGTCAAAGTCTGACAATCTTAATTCTTACGCCAATCGGGCGATGGGTGAGAGGACATAGCTCTACAGGGCAATCGAATTAAGGGCATACGAAACACGTGACCGAGCCAACGAAGTCAATGGAGCCAACGGATGTCAGTGCTGACCATTCTTTGTTGGTAACCAGCATGTGCTCGGCTTCTGAAAGAACGATGGTCCAATGCATGTATACGTCTAACATTATCAACTCTAAGAGGCTAAGTCTCACTAGCGTATAATACAGCTTCACGTATAGAAGATGCATTGTAAACACAACCTTTAAGGCAGAGAAAGATGGAGGGAGTTACCCGACAATCCTGAATGCAACTGCGCTATCCATGACTAATTTGAGGCCACCGTTGTGCGGAGACTAGAGGGCGCCATGTGGTGCCACGCCTTACATTACGTCTGAACTTTGTGCTAATTATATGTGTCGTTGCGAAATATATAGAAATAAGAATTATTTTGAAATAGACCTGAACATTAGGCGGCTTAATTACCAAATAGATGGAAAGGATCGGTCTGTTCGATACATTTCTGGTTTACGAAATTCATTGTCATGATGGTAGTCAAGTGTACAAGGGAAAACCTATACAATCAATTACAATTAGAAGGGGAAAACACGAAACCGTATTTAAGTATATTCACATGAATAGATTATATCTAAATCGCTACTCATTAAAATCTGGCCATATTATAAACTTGGGTAGATGAAACCGAATAAAAGTCTAGAGAAAGTGTAATAAATGCTACATCAGTTGAAAAATATTTGTTCCAATACTGATACATTAGTAGCAAAGATGAGGAAATTCTGTTTCGAATTAGTTAGAGAAGAAACAGTGGGCAGACGCCCTAAAATTAATGTACAATATAATTAAGCAATCATTGATTGCGCGAGTAGTGATAACAATTATTTAAATCAAGATCGCGAGCTTGATATAAACACCAATCCAATTAAGCATACATCTGTCAGTATAAATTAAACATCATTTAGTGCAGGAAAGGCAATTCATCCAGCAGACCGGTGTCGTCTTCTTAGGGAACTCTTCATGTGGCAAATTCTGGGGATTATAAGAATAGTATGCAAAAGGGGCGAAACTGGACTACTGGATTAATTCTCTTTTCTACACTATAAAATGCTTAATTTAAACTGAAAAACGTATTAAGGGGATTGATGTTTATATCAAACTAGCAACCTTGATTTAAATAATGTAAGTTTTTTTAAAAGGCAGATGAGTTATATTTATTATACGTTAATTCGAATAAAAAATCTTTCATTTTCTTTTAGCCTATGTTCTATTAGATCACAATTGGGCAATAGTATTAGAATATAGGTTTAATCTGCTTTAAAATCGTTATTTTCATCAAATTCGTTCTTAATCAGAACTGTCTTTGACTTACCTTACATTGAGCCCTTGCTGTAAGTCGCCTTACTTAAACATATTTTTACGTACAGATCTTCAACTTAATAAAATCTAACATTTTCGTAATCTCAGTTTAACATAAGAAAGTTTTTCTATAGTTATCTCAGTTCATGATATTCTGGATAGTTATCTGTCAGTTAATCTTACTCCTTTGCTAAAATCTTATATTCAAAGCCTATTTTAAGTGACTAATACTCAGACGAAATACTAAAGTAGTACTCACACATGTGAGGCTATATTGTATGTGTTGGTATATATATATATATATATATATATATATAAAAGAACCGTAATTCATGGAACAACATTTATTAATAAATATTATTTCTACCAGTATATGCTGTATATAGTATTTGATTAAGAATACTCACATACAACATAACATTGGAGCAGCTATGATTTATAATGGTAGGTATAATTTATAAAAAAATTCTCATCTAGACTCCGTGTTAGTTGGTGGTCTGGAAATTTGTACGCTATTAAAACAAGAATCACTGATTTTTAAAAAGACGAACGGTGTGTCGATGGAGGTATTATTTACGATTACCATGCACCTGCATACGCCAATTAAAAGACAGTGGCAAGCGACAGATGCCAGTACAACCACTTTGCGGCTTTCACTATTTTGCTACAAAACAAAAGCGCACGTTGAAGAAAAGTTAATTGAGATGACATAAATACAAATCTTTAACAATGTTGGTGATAAGCTTGATTCAATGCAAAATTACGCAAGGATTTGAACCAATATCTGCAATAGGCATGGGGAACTCGTCCGTATCGACGATATTGTCCTCTACAACCCAACCTCTGTTCTTTACTGCAGTTGATTTTGCCACATCACAAAGTGTCCTCTTGCGCCAATCTGTAGCTAGCAATCTAAACTTAGGTATATGTTAGACTTGGCATAATCATTGTAACAGATGGAACCTTATTTGGCATTAAGCGAATAGCACCTATTGTCGGAAACAAAAAGACGTTTTTTAGATTTTAATTTCGGAATGGCCTAGCCTCATTTATCTAACAGCGTATAACACAGTACAAATAATCTATTAAAGGCAATGGAAGCATCATAATTTGTTTTCAACATGAGCATAAATTTATTCCTTAATTGTCTTCAAGGTTCATGATAAAGCTGTTGCTACAACTCACCAGAGTCCAAAGATCGTCAGATCGAAAGTTCTATGGGTTCAAGCAAAAAGTATTCTAATATGACATTATCTTAGAAAAGCATTAGTTGCACAAAAATAATTAATGCTAGGACACATGACCTGAATTGAAGACACTCGGCTCAGTTTTTTGGTGCAGGTTAATCAGTAAAAACGAGATAACATGCAATCATCATCAAACAGCAAATCCAACAAAGGTAAATCAATAATTACAGCAAGCTATTTCATTAACAAGCACAATAATTATACGCCTCGGTGATTTTTAATGAAGTTATCTATGTACGCAGCTTAATACACTGTAGTTTCTAGAAATCACGTTCATTTCGACAGCTGAAGCATTAACATCACAGCTTGATGATGAATGCAGATATATTCATGCGTGAAGATATTTACAATTGTCTGTATACTAGTCACTTAGTTATCTAACTAATGTATAGCCGGCGTCAAATACAATCTCCTAACTACATAATATTACTCTCTCTTTGTGTTTCGTTTGACTGACTGTCAATTCAGAACAGTATATATATATATATATATATATATATATATATATATATATATATATATATATATATATATATAAGTTCTCCACAGTCAAGAATATTTACATTAAACTACATTGAATGAATATGGAATGAGCACATGTAGCACTACATGTAATTGATGTCAGCTTTTCTGATCCTTGAGTTGTTAGAAATAGGATTGGCCCTTAGCTTAGGCTTACGAACTTGATTTAAATAATGCAGGCGCAGCATATATTTGCAGCAAAAAACTTGAAAAGTAGAAAAGAAAGGATAGCTGGCCCACGAATTCGGCAGCATTATTTTTTTAAATATCAAATCAAGGTTGCGATCGTGATATAAACCCCAGTCCATACAATTGTTAGTACAAGCTAAGCGTTGTATAGGGTAGAAAAGACAATTCATTTAGTAGACCGGTTTCGATTTTACTGAAAATGTTTCTAATACTGTCCAGAATTTGCCGCGAACAGGGTGACTCAGCAGTTAGAGAAAATGTTGGACAGTTTGTGACGAGTTCCCAATAAGTACAACACTGTTCTACTGGATGAATTGCCTTTTCTACACTATACAACGCCTAGTTTATACTGACAAATGTATGTATATAATGGGACAGGTGTGCATTCCAAGATATCAAGCTTAATTTAATTAATTGTTATCACCAGGGCGTGGTGGATCTCCGACCGGCAATCGGATCTCCTATAAAATACAAAATGAGCCCGACGACGGCACCATGACTCGGCGTGTGTTCGCCGCCACAAAAGGGTTCAACAGCCACAGGATTACATGGACTCCTGGACAGTACCCCCGTACTTCCGAATGGCGAATGAGCTCTCAACAGCCACCGGCAACCATGCAACTTACTGCTGCCTTGCAGACTGCGCTTGGATGTGCAAAGGCTAGAGGTGCGTCCTCGATCAAAAAGCCGAGTGGTGAGGGGACACCACTTGTACCAAATTCCCAAGAAACTCCATGAATGGAGCCGGCTTATCCTCCAAAAGGAGTCAGCCGC
>JAQBSW010005406.1:0-57757 GCA_029291075.1 Eudiplozoon nipponicum | reverse complement strand
TTATGTGAGTTATCCTGATAAATTTACTCATAGTAACTAGGTATTCCATCTCTCTCTCTCACTTACTCACTCACTCACTCTCTCTCACTCTATCAGTCACTCGCTCTCTCTCTCTCACGCACTCACTCTCTCTCTCACTCACTCACTCTATGTCTCTCTGTGTCTCTCTCTGTCTCTCTCTCTCATTCACTCTCACTCTCTCTGTTTCTCCCTCTGTCTCTCTCTCTCTCTCTCTCTCACTCACTCACTCTCACTCTCTCTCTCTCTCTGTTTCTCTCTCTCTGTCTCTCTGTGTCTCTTTCTCTGTCTCTCTCTGTCTCTCTCTCTCTTTCGTAAATCTCACTAATAATTTGTCTAAAATATTATCTATGTCGTTATTTATATATTATTTCACTCCTTAGGGTTATATGACAGTGAAATATTAGTCACTTTTCACTTGTGTATTGTTTGGCATGATGCATGACATGATCAGCCAAAGGTGCACACTCTTGTGAGTGTGCAATTTACGCTTAATGATAGCTTCTCAAATGGAATCGGCACTACGTCCCAGCCCCACAATATATTTGGCCAAGCAATGTTCAATCTTTCCGACGTATATAAATCAAAGCCATACCAGGGTTAACTTCATTAAAAACTTTTCACGTTGCGACTGATAGGTATGCAAACATTACATAATATGCAAAAATTCTGTATAGGGTAGTAATTATATGTTATTGGATGTAAATTAAATTTCGCGTTGAATGAGTAATCAGCTATTCCAAACATCTTCTAATGTACCAAAGGATTAAGTCTGAACTTCAGCGACATCCAAGTATTCCGTACTACTAAACAAAGTGCACAGATATTCGTCAAGCTGATTATAACATGATCTCCAGATTTTGCATGCAGTAAACTGTCGTCCAATTCACAAAAATATGAAATAGTACTTCGAAACCAAGAATAATTAAAGAAAATCCATATATTTCATTAAAAAAACAGAAGCATCACATTTAAACAATAGTGGATAGTAGGTGATGTAAATAATCATTTAATTAAAGTTTGCCAACTCTAGATAAACACCAATTCAATGTTTTCATTACTGGACAGTCACTAAACATTGCCGGGTTATTAAAAACTAATACTTGCATCATTTACATTAAATTTCAAATAAAAAATTTGTTAACCAAAATATAATAGTTTCTCTAAAAGCTAATTGCATATCCGGTGTTTCATTTTAGAAACATACCTACGGTTATTGCAGTAGCCACCCATACATTTCGCTTAAAGGTAATATTTTACATAGATGTTTGCATATATATATATATATATATATATATATATATATATATATATAATGGTTGTGTCATTAGGATACACTTCACGCTGACGGAAGATACGGCATAAAATTCCATTGTTAAATATTCTTACTAACACTTACACAAGCCATGATCATTACACCAAAATGTTGTTTTCGCTGACTGTCACCTGATTATCATAGCAAAAGGGAAATTACGATATCACTTCAATCCCGCTTAATATACCTGATCTTGTAGATGGAGCGCTACTGTAGACTGATCTCGTTTTTGAGGTATGTGGCCTGTCCCATTGCAATGCCTCTAAACTCTGCATTCGAGATAGTCGGAGATTGGCAGGTGGTGGAGTATCAAGTTGACCTTTTAACAGGCTGTTCTGCCTGTCCACAGGGTCGAACGAAATTGGATCAGGTGTTATTGGGCCAGCAATATTTGACTTCCACGACATTTTTCTGTGCGCATTAGTTTCAATTAATAAAGAAAAGCGTAAGTTTAAGCTTTCGTGTTATCTTAAGTTCTAAAATTAAAAAAGGAAACAATTTTATTTAATAATATATAAAACAATCCATTTATAAATGACATATAATCAAAAATGAAACCGAAGAATTAGTTTTACTGAACATACTGGAGATTCAAGGTAACTTGAAAGGGATGCCTTTATCTAATCTTAATGATAAGCAATTACTTTCATTCGCTTCATACTAATTTAAAAATTAACATTTAACCAATTTTTTATGAAGTGAGAATCTTTGATTGTACCTCATTTAATAACTAAACGCGAGTGTGAAATTAAAATTAATATAGAGTAAGTATTATTTAAACACTGAAATACAAAAACGTTTAATGAAATAAGTTCCAGTAAATGCATTTTAGAAATATTGTGAAGTATATTTTTCATACAAAATTGCACTCAGATTAATTTTATGGCACTCCAGCATATAAAATAATTATTTCTGTATTAACTGCCACTTGAATTGATGGGATCAACTTTTTACCTTGATCAAGATGTTACATTTTATGCTCACGGGCTGTTTTAGTTCTCAACATTTTAAGTAACCATAGCAACTTTTAATTTTTAAATGGCCATTTACTTTTTATAGGTGAGAATATTGTGGAATACTTAACTGGCTTTACTCTACTGCTCATGAAATAATTCCAGCAAGTACACGAATTTAAACTGTGCGTTAAGAGAGCTTGTTTAAATAACTTCACATAGTTTTACGCAGGATTTGGCATAAAAAGTCCATTCAGTGCATAGTCGACGACGTTATGACATTGATGGAAATGTTTTAGTTAGACTTGATTAATACTGTTTAATGTACAACACTTCCTAGATGGATGCAAATATTTCCAACTTCGCCTGGTGTAGAACAAAACAATTGGTTGTGTTCACGTGTTTTTACGTAATCAGATTGTGCTAAGTAACCGTAGATATCAGCGGAAATGAAATTTTTTTCTGCATCGTTTATTTGTGTCAGATGTTGGTCTATTCTGACAAGTACCTGCTTCATTGATCAAGCGATTTACTGGTTGCCACAAAATTCTTCAAAATTAAACCTGATATTATATTTTTCTGTACTTTGCTAAATATTTGTTGATATTTAATTAAAAATATCCAAGTAATCATAATCATGAGCGAAAAGTATAATCTCATGCAATCTTAAAACACAACTTGCAGTCCCTTGACTACCAGTCGCACCTTATCGTAAACCAATCGATTCACAGGCTTCATGCATTTTGTTGAAAATCTTACCAACAAAACACCTATTTAACAACCTGATTTCACAACAAAAACGCATATAACAGCAATATCTCAAACCATATAGGCCAAACAGGCAACAGGTATAAATGTCATCTTCAGTAAGCCAAACGTTAACAGCAATTAGCTAACCTAAAGACAGTATAATTTTTTGGAAAGCATTGTGATTCAGACGTCAAACGCAAAAACTCATTACATAAGCAACAAAAGTAATCCAAAAAAATTGGTAAGAATTCACCCTATTCATATTTGCTGGACTTTTAAATTAATTAATATTATCCATATATTATCTCAATTAGTGGTTGTCTGTGTCAAAATTACGATAAGTACTAAATAAATAGCAAATATAGTTGCGGAATCCAATATATGATTCATTAATAACACGGATAAACATGAGACAAAAATCTATATTAAGCAAATATCCGATCGGATAACAATTCAATAAAAGGAAGAGGTTCCGCCATTTACGTACATAATACGATAAATTATATCTGTAAACATACATCCAACGAAAATCTAGTGTTCGGCAAAATTAAATTATTTCCATAAAAGCTTGACCTTTTTTGAATTTATACATTGTAGAGCTACAAAAAGCTCACAAATTATTTCAACGTTCTCCATTACCTCGTGTTATCTAATAAACAAAACAGTTTGTAATCCTAGAAATAAATTAGGCAACTTTAAGCTTGAAAATTATCTATATAGCTGTATACGCTGAAATAACATTATCCTTAATGCCATAAATGAATAAGAGTTAATAAAAGCTGTTCTTCAGCCAAGAAAACTAAAAACATTTACATCCGCTTGGTGGTCACGTATGGTGGAATTCCAACAGACAGAATATATTACGATTACATGCCACAAAGTGATCATGAAAACTATTCGTTATTACAATAACCCAGAGACCAGCATTTTTAAATTCTCTTATAAAATAAAAAATTCCATGTTTGCATTCAAAAATGTCTCTATCCCAACTAGTAATTACTAATAAATAATACTGTGTAAATACCAAGTTTTCAGGGATACGGAAAAGAAACCAAAGAAGGATAAAACTCAGTTGGCTCAGTAGTTAGAGAACAAGATTCTGAAACAGACATGCCCACGTTCGAGCACTGTTTGCGGTAAACTCTGCACAATGCGTGATAAGATCCCAATAAGCACCAATCCGGTATACTAAATGAATTGCCTTATCAATACTATACAATGATTAGTTTATACTGACAAATATATGTACATAATGGGACAGGATTTTATACCAAGACCACAACCTTGATTATTGTAAGAATAAAACTCATCGATGGAATTCAAAAAAATATAGCTCATAGTACTATTTCCATATGCAAAAGGGAAATATGAATTTGATTAAGGTTGGCAGCTCAAAAGAAAAGCAAATAGGTCTTTAATGATCTTATTGGAGTCAACTTGTTAACTTCATTTGGCCAATATCGAATGTCATTATTTATGAATGTAGAAGTTATCCAGCTAATCAGCCGGAACATGTTTTTCGCAGTCAAATATTTATTGTTAAGTTGTTCGTTTTCTGTTTGTATTTGCTTCGAACGAGAAGCCAGAGAGGTCAAGAACTCATCGACAACATTTAAGATATTTTTCATCATGTTTGAATTAATCAAGTTAAATTGGTTATTTCATATAATCTACGTTGATGATCAATATTTATAAGCATCCTATGTCATCCTTCAAGTTAACAGCATAAATGTTACTTTCCTAGTCATGCAATAAATGTAGCCGTTTCCTGTAACATGAGCATAAGCAGGGTCATTTTAGTTTATAAATAATTAAAACTTCAACAAATTTTCAATTTACTTATAATTTGTGTGCTGGTTTGCAACTTGTTCATTGAGCAGATGACTGTATATAACCAAATAAAACCATTTTGACTTGTTTTTTTAGAAAACAAATAAGCATATAATTAAACGAACATTGGTTGCGCGGGTGGTGATAACAATTATTATAATCAAGGTTTCGGTCTTGATATAAACACCTGACCCATTAATTACTTACATATGTCAGTATAAACTAAGAATTGTATAGTGTAGAAAAGGCAATTCATCCAGTAGACCAGTTTCGTCCTTATTGGGAACTGGCCACAATTTGCCGCGGACAGGACTCGAACCTGGGCACGTCTGTTTCGGAATCTGGTGCTCTAACCACTGAGCTATTCTGCCGCACACTACACAGCATAAGCATATGTCAATAACTCTGTTTCTATTCACATTCTTAATATTTCCTTAAACATTAATTTGTCTAAAATTAGTATTTGCATTGGTGAACAAATTTGGTCAAAGTTATTGGTAGCAATTAAATTAATACAAAATAAAATTTTGGTTGCCAGTAGATTTCTGAATCTCAATCGTAATTCATTAAAAAAATTAAATATTATACATATACAAATTTTTAATTTCATTTCCATAAATGAAATATCATAATTTTTATTGAAATTTAAGTCTAGCTTAACCGCATGACATTACTATTTTTATAAAGAGAATTCAATTATAATAATTGAATTATAACTCAAATACGACCAAATTCAGCATGAATGAAAGGTTTAATCTCAGGTAAACATGGGTTTTGTGCCGAAAAGCGACTAATCATTAGAAGACCGTACTAAGCCCTATACCCACTATATATTTGATCAAAGAAAATTGGACAGTTGGACGGTTCCTCCTGATTAGTCGCCAGTAAGCACGAAACGCATGTGCATAAGATTATACCTTTCATTCATGCTGACTTTGGTTTATCATTCAGGTTCTAATTGTACTAATTAGTTAGTCGGTGTGCAACACCTAATACACAATTGAATATATACTAACAATAATAATAATATAATAATAATAATAATATAATAATAATAATAATAATAATAATAATAATAATAATAATAATATATAATATTTAATAATATATATATAATAATAAATTTATTTGGCAAGAAAGACCAACAGGCCCAACAGTTGAAATGATGAGGTACAAATCAAAACTAGAATATGTAAAGTTGAATTAATTGTGACTAGCAAAGTATATAACCATAGGAGAGGAAGGAATTGAGAAAGAGAAGTTTTTTCATCACTTTCGTGATAGATCGTTCCATTCGACTAGGAAGGATCGACTAGATTGAAGAGAGTCTGCACGACAGTGTCGCGTGCAGGGATCACTGACTTCAGTTGAGCGAGGTTACGGCTGATGAAAAGCGTGGAGGAACCAGCGTCCGATGGATGCCAGATGGTTCAGTAGGCTATTTCAGTTTTTGATTGTTTGTTGAAACAAAAAGAATAGATTTATTAGAGCAGATTGTGGCATAGCAATCAATATTTAGATGCGGTAGAATGAAAATGAGAATCGAAATGTTATCGGTAATTCCTTATTTCAATTTGAGAATCAGAGACGAATAGTTGAAAGAAGAGGCTAGCCAGAAGATACTTCACGCTCCAAAACTGGATAATAGTCTAGGGATAAATAGAAGTGTTATGGGTTAAGGAGGAACCCGTTTCGCTTCCATAATAAACAGTATTTAAATTGAATCATAGATCCAAATAAATATGATTTCTTTTCAAAAATGTACTTTCTAGTCATAAAAAGAAATTCAATGAAATAGGTGTCACATAATCTGAAATACCTCATAAAATGATTTTCTCTTTGATCTCTATTAGTTAATAAATTACAGTTAAATACTGTTTGTTGCGAAGAACTAATATATATGCGAGTATGTATTAGGTTTTGCGAACCTAGTAACAAATTAGTTCAGTTGTGACCAGAAGGATAAACCAAAGGCAGCATGAACGGAAAGTATAATCTCATGCACATTCGTTTCAGGCTTACTGGCGACTCATCAGTAGGAGCCGGTATTACGCCCTTTAACCACTATATATTTGTTTGAAGAATGTGGAATAATAGGACGGTACAATCTCCTAGACGAATGTGTAAACCTGTAATAGTGAAGCTAACATAATCTGAAGTCAACGACAATAGGACTTCAATGCTAACTCACACTATAATATATATATATATACCGAGTCTGTAAAGGATACTAACACTATGGCTATTGTGTTAGTAACCGATACCAACATTATTGTACCGAAAAGGTACATGGTACTAACACTATGGTTTCCAAGTCCGTACATGATACCAACCTTATGGATATCAATTTATGCTATAGTTCACCGAAATTGAGAATTACAACAATTCCTGAGCACCTGTTACTGAGATTGTACCGAATGGTAAATTAAAGAGAACAATTTACCATAAACCAACATGGTCTGTACAGTATTTTCATTACAGCAGTTTTATGCCATTTCAATATAAATTATCAACAGTTCGTGGTTGCTTTTCAAGAATTGACAGGTTGGTTAGTCAAGATTCTAAAGAAAATGAATATAATAAAGCAATTAACGATTTAATGTCTAATGGCTATCCCAGACAATTGTTGAATCAATTATTAAAAGGGGAATTAACCAGAAACAGACGTATTATGGTCCAGAAAACAGTCTACCTAAAAATCCCATTTAAGAGGGATGCAGTTTCCCGAATGGCACAAAAGAAGGTTGAAGCAGCATTAACACGCACATTTAATGCAGCCAAACTACGAGTGTTATTTAGGGTAATACACTTGCCTTTACCAGCAATTAAAGAGAAACAGCCGTTAATGTCGATATCAAATATTATTTACCAATATACATGCGCACGTTGTCGATCAACTTACGTAGGCCGATCGACCAGACGGTTAATTACTCGAATGAGAGAACATTGCAATTTGAACGCCTGTTTTAAATCAAATGGTGAATACACGTCTGCTATTGCGCAACACATCATCGAAACAACGCATGTATGTTCTCCAGACGTAGCATTCAAAGTAATTACTAAATGCAAAAACAAAAGGGAGCTAGCCATATACGAAGTCTTATGGATAAACAAATTGCAGCCGGATTTATGTAAGCAGAAGAAGCACGTACAAGCATTGAGCTTGAACTGGATGTGACGCACGCAATTTCTATGCAGTCACGAACATTAACTGTTTGTAGCTTTCGCCACATACATATATATATATATATATATATATATATATATAAATCAACCGACATTTACAGTCAAGTTCAATGTATGCGAGACTGCTAGAGGTGAGAGCCGCATATCTAAATTTGATTTCCATATATATTCAATGCGGTTTGATCCTCGATAGTCAGTTTGCCGTCGTACTCTGATGATGATCAAGGAAGGTCGAAACGCGTCAGTGCGTTGCGGCTGGCGGTAGTTTTGTTATGTTGTTCGACTACTGGTTAAATACAATGAGATTGGTGTTTACTTCAAGCTCGCAAACTTGATTTAAAGAATTGTTACCACCACCCGCGCAAACAATTATTGTTAAATTGTATTGCCTATATATGTATATGTAGCGAAAGCTACAAACAGTTAATGTTCGTGACTGCATAGAAATTGTGCAGCCGACATTTCCAGTCAAGTTTAATGTATGCGAGACTGCTAGAGGTGAGAGCCGCATATCTAAATTTGATTTCTATATATATTCAATGCGGTTTGATCCTCGATAGTCAGTTTGCCGTCGTACTCTGATGATGTTCAAGGAAGGTCGAAACGCGTCAGTGCGTTGCGGCTGGCCGTAGTTTTGTTATGTTGTTCGACGACTGGTTAAATACAATGGGATTGGTGTTTACTTCAAGCTCGCAAACTTGATTTAAAGAATTGTTACCACCACCCGCGCAAACAATTATTGTTAAATTGTATTGAATCAGTTTGTCCGTGGACAATACGGAATATATAAAAAATTTTCGGCGTTTGAAAACACTTAATTTACAAACTAAATTCAGACATTTCTTTGATGATTAGGACGATATTAGCCTTGATACTTACATTGACGATTTTTCTTGTTCTTTTTCTAAATCTCCGTGGTAGAAAGAAACGAATGGATGCAATTAGTTGTTCCTACACGTTATTTAATCGAGTTCAGTAGGATTTGCTATTACTAATTGTGATTTCAAAAATAAGGTTTTAATGGTAGCGCTTGTACGATATTGTCGAGGTCTACCAATTAAGTTTTCATATATGACACATTAAAATCTATTCGGACGTTTTTTGCATGTTCCGTTAGGTAATTTGCTGTATGATGTGATTAGTTTTGAGAATTTTTAAATAAGTTGTGCAAATTCTTGTTTCCCTGATGATGCCACTTGAATTAAAATAACATGTATGTAAGTACGTTGTTTAATGTATTTTTGCTATTCAAATAAATATATTACTGTTCTTCTAAGCCATAGCGGCTGAATGCTAGCCTGAGGAAGATTTTATGAGTAGGAAAAATTTTCAAATGTACAACTTAGGATGTATGCTTGGAATCCTTCCAGTTTGTCAGATAGTGCATTGCTTGTTGGGTTCCAACTAATGGTTTTATATTTGAGAATAGTACTTAAAAAGAATAAACCTAAGCTCGGTTGTATTTGACTGCCTTAGTATTAACGCTTGGCGTTGAATGTAAAGGTGTTAATATCCTGTATGTGGCGTAAGTACTATTTTACGAAAAACTCATAGACTTTGAGGAATGAAATCTCCAAGTTATAGAATGTTGACTGTGAGTAATACATTCTTACCGAATTTTAGAAGGGTTAATTTAGATGTGTTTAAATGATGTGACAGGTTTTGGAATATAAAATGGATGCTCTATAGGACCGGTTTAAT
Organism: Eudiplozoon nipponicum; assembly: GCA_029291075.1. Lineage (NCBI taxonomy): Eukaryota > Metazoa > Platyhelminthes > Monogenea > Mazocraeidea > Diplozoidae > Eudiplozoon > Eudiplozoon nipponicum. The sequence continues at coordinate 48,004 of JAQBSW010005406.1, read as the reverse complement.
ATTGTACAATGATTCAGCTTCACGTATTGTGTTGAATTATGGAGGAAGTATATTCTCCGACAAAAATAATTAACAATATATCTAGAAGTTTAACCCACCGCTGCTATTTTAAATGGACATCATTTTTTTAAGGAAAAATATTATAATAGTTTCTAGAATATTATTTGTATACATGCATTCGTGCATTTTTATAGTTAGTTCGTGCTCGGTTTTATCCCTTTTATTTTTTTGACCTACGTGAGCCATATCTGGTTCCCTCAGTTGTCATCACACTTTAATTTACAAATGGTTTGGCTTTGATCTTCACGTTCATAATGCATCATAACACTATTAATTTATATATTTTTTCGAAAAATATTATAGAGGTAAAAATAATTAATTTAATTGTTTTGCTTTCTGTGTAAAATAAATACAGTGAAATAAATACTATTGTTGTTAACATGGGTATTAACCTGAGGACAAGGAGTCTGATTGGAGTAGTTTCATGTTACCAGACTTAAACAAACTCGAACTTCCTATCGATAAAGTTTTTATTATGAGATAGGTTAGAAGCCTTTACATAGTACAGCGATCGCGCTGGTTCAAAACTTTTCAATCCGGCACCGCACAGATCTGTAAAATTTAACAATAATTGTTTGCGCGGGTGGTGGTAACAATTCTTTAAATCAAGTTTGCGAGCTTGAAGTAAACACCAATTTCATTGTATTTAACCAGTCGTCGAACAACATAACAAAACTACCGCCAGCCGCAACGCACTGACGCGTTTCGACCTTCCATGATCATCATCAGAGTACGACGGCAAACTGACTATCGAGGATCAAACCGCATTGAATATATGGAAATCAAATTTAGATATGCAGCTCTCACCTCTAGCAGTCTCGCATACATTGAACTTGACTGGAAATGTCGGCTGATTTAAAGAATTGTTACCACCACCCGCGCAAACAATTATTGTTAAATTTTATTGCCTATATACGTATATGTGGCGAAAGCTGCAAACAGTTAATGTTCGTGACTGCATAGAAATTGTGCAGCCGACATTTCCAGTCAAGTTCAATGTATGCAAGACTGCTAGAGGTGAGAGCCGCATATCTAAATTTGATTTCCATATATATTCAATGCGGTTTGATCCTCGATAGTCAGTTTGCCGTCGTACTCTGATGATGATCAAGGAAGTTCGAAACGCGTCAGTGCATTGCGGCTGGCGGTAGTTTTGTTATTTTGTTTGACGACTGGTTAAATACAATGGGATTGGTGTTTACTTCAAGCTCGCAAACTGGATTTAAAGAATTGTTACCACCACCCGCGCAAACAATTATTGTTAAATTGTATTGCCTATATATGTATATGTGGCGAAAGCTACAAACAGTTAATGTTCGTGACTGCATAGAAATTGTGCAGCCGACATTTGCAGTCAAGTTCAATTTATGCAAGACTGCTAGAGGTGAGAGCCGCATATCTAAATTTGATTTTCATATATATTCAATGCGGTTTGATCCTCGATAGTCAGTTTGCCGTCGTACTCTGATGATGATCAAGGAAGGTCGAAACGCGTCAGTGCGTTGCGTCTGGCGATAGCTTTGTTATGTTGTTCGACGACTGGTTAAATACAATGGGATTGGTGTTTACTTCAAGCTCGCAAACTTGATTTAAAGATCTGTAAAATAGTTGGAGTGAACTGGGCACGCTGAAATTTTGCTTAGATCTCGGCGTATTAGTAATGCAATAGATCAGTTTGCTGTAAAATAGAGGATTTTATTAGCAATAGGGTTTGTTTGAACGACAAGGCCATAGCTGAAATAACATAGAACGCCTTCGAACTATAAATGGCTTAACTCTGCATAATATATCAACCCAGTAAGACCGTACAGATTTGCGAGTTTTTTCGATTGGAAAATATGTGGCGCCAACTTCAATCAGAATTTTGGAACGCTTGTTCATCAAGGCTTCTGGGTTAAATATCCCCCAGGAAGTGATAATATAAAAATTTGCAGCTTAATTACAGGCCACTTTAGGAGTCACATTCGAGGTCTTTGAGACCATGAACATGAAATTTCCAAAGAAACTTGAAGGATAGAATGCCGTGTACAAACTACATGAACCCCTGGTACACGCATTGACTAAAAACTAAAACATGAAGCAGCAGTTCAGGGCAAATACAGAAGCTCCTCTGGTTGTTTAAGAGGATGATTTCGTCTATGATGCGAACAAATGAACATTAAATGTTAAACTAAAGAAAATAGGAAATTTTGTCGAGCTAGTGTCTCGAAGGTTCACGCAATGGTGCAAAGTACGCTGTGAATATGGACGGAACGCAAATTTTTAAGAAGAAGTCTGCTTCTTTCCGTGTTTAGTTGGGCATAGATGGAAAGGCAATACTAAAACGGTAGAAAGAAATAATTCGCCAGGAAGCGCAATAAGCCCTCACGAGTAAGAACCGATGTGACTATTAATGATATATCGAGCTTTCCAAAAATAATTCTTAATTTGGGACGAATTTAGTATGTTGGAATTATTACAGAATTTTATGGTTGCTGATGTGACGGAACATTTTATTACAATGGTTCGTTAATCCGTTTCAATTTGTCATTAGGTTGACAAATCCGGATTATTGGAGAAAGTAATGTGTTGTTGAAACATACTAAGTCTGACAATTTAGTGCTTAGGCTGGCTCGCCTATCCCGTCTCGTTGTCACAGGCAATTTAGTTAAATTTATCGAGAAACATTTTGCTGTGTTTCAAACTTTTAGTGCCAAAAGGAATGCGTTGAAGGCAGTAGTAGAGCACCAAATTAAGTTGATAGTACTGTCAACCTGTTAGGCAGACACTCAAAATTTGGCGTATCACAAGCAACAATTTACAAATACAGCTGATAACGTGAAGTTAAACCAGATCTGGCCAGAATATTCGGCTCATTGACGCGCCATATCGTTCGGGAGATGAGCTCAACCAAGCAATTCTGGCCTGTCATCCTGAGTCAGGAGGACCAAAAGAAATTCCGAAGAGCAAGATCACCACTCTACCACATGTATAAAGAAATATGCCTTCTAAACTAGTCGTTGACGCATTAGATGCTGCAATAATCATTGTTATAGCAAAGAGGCAATAATATAGTTAGGCAGATAGGGTGTTACAGGTAAAAATTCCAAGGATGCACAAATTTATATGATAATTTTATAATTAATTTCTTGAGATATATGCTACTAAATTACATATTGAGCACTACTTACATGGTCAATACTTTAAGAATTTAACAAGCAATAAATCACTTATAAGTATCATAAGAAAAACCGCAAGCCTAAATTACCATCATAGGATAAATTAAAAGGTAACCCGATTAGCCGAGTCCGATTTTACAGTCTCTCATAATGCTGGAAAAGAAAAGGTTGTGGCAGACGCGCTTACCAGGTCGGAAGAGGCTGATATCCAACTGATACCTATGAACCATTAAAAATTCTAGATGATTTTTCAGGTCCTAAATATTAGATCCCTTCACGGTTAGTTTGCTAAATTAACCTGACTATGCTCGCAAGCTTGTGAGTGATAAGAGGTTTCTGTATCGCACTTCTAGAAAACAACCCAAACTTAATTTGCCGTTGGATCTACAGTTCATGGTAGTTCATCAGTTACATAAACTAGGACATCCATCCATAAAGGTTAGCATCGAGCAAGATGCCAATAAATATATACGGCCGAACATGTCGAAAGATAAATGGGCTAGGTACGAGCTTGTATCAAGTATCAAACATACAAGGCTTGACGCCACGCAAGAACCGAGGTTATGGGTATCGGAATACCAGCTAGTCGGTTTAAGCATGTCCATTTTTACATTGTCGAAATGCTCAAAATCAATGGTCAAGTAATTTACTCACAATGGTTGACCGATTAAGTTGTCAATATAAAGTGGCAATTTTAAAGGATATGATAGCTCAATAAGTTTTGTTCCAGTTCCTACATAATTTGGTGTCGTGATATGGTGTACCGCTAAATGTTACCAGGGATCACTTTTGTTAGTTCATGTCAGAGATTTTCATTAAATCCATGAATACCATGATAATAGATTTACTGTATACTAGTACGTACAATCCCCAAAAAAACGGTATAGTAGAGAGACTGTATCGTGAATTAAAAGCTGCTAAAATGTGTACCGATCGGACGAACTGGGTACACGGTCCTTCCATATTTTTTGCTAGAAATATACAAAAAATACAGGGCACAATTTGAAACTACAATAGTAAAATTGGTTTATAGATAATCATTAAGACTGCCTGTAGATATTATAGTAGAACTCAAAGTTGCCTTAACTGGGCTTCTAGTTCTATAGATTTGTTCGTTGGAGCAATTAGATATGTAGAGGAAGATATTTCCTCCGACAAAATTAAAGTAACAATTATTGATAAATTTAAACCACCGTGGCTGATTTAAACGAAAAGTATTAAAAAAGAAACTATTCGTTTAATTTCAATAACATTCTTTAAAAGAAACATGTTGCGCGACAGGAAATAGATAATTTACCTGATTTTCGGATTGCGTACCGAAATGTTTGAATCCACTGTCATCATGATTTTTCCAGATATTTCGATTTCCGGGTACGTAAATCTTTTTCTAACAACAAGTATAAATGAAGCAGTTTAAACTAATATTTCCACTTGACATACTGATTGTTAACTTAGTGGGTTACCTGTTTGTCATTGAAAAAGATTTCCGTACCCGGAATTCTACTGTCCTCTCACCCTCGCTTCCTCGTATACTATTGAACAGGTATCCTCCAGATTTCTAAAGCGAGTCTTCCCGAAATGCCAAAACTATAGGTAACGCCTACTCCTGGCAAACCTTCTACCGCTTTGGTTCACCCGTCACCTTCCAGTCATTTCTTTTATCCATAAGATCACAACTTGCTTACCACTCTCCAACTTTGCCCACCCAAGTCACCACTACGCCACACGTTCTAGTAACTCTTCTATCCAAGCTAACCATACCCCCACCATATTTAAAAAATCTATCTCTTCTCCAAAGCCACTAATGTCTTCAACGCTCTTCCCACAGACATAAAGCTCCTACCCCAGCACGAATTTAAAAAGGCAGCCCATCAGTACTTCTTCAACAAACTTCTTTGTGATACGACCGATTGGAAACGAAACTGGTTCCTTCTCATTCCATAACATTTACTTCATCCCAGGATATTCTCTTTACTAACTTCGGAGGGCGAAATCCCTCAGGCAGTCATCTAATCTTCCACTTTACCTCTCTGGTCTTAATCTTTTCTTCTAGACTCACTGATACCACTTCTCAGCCCATTCCTGACCCCATCATATCCACGTTGTGGATACTTTACTACGTTTTGCTCATCCAATTCTTTTCTTTCTTGTTTCAGCGGAGGACCGGAAACCCAACAGCCCTACCGATCCACCAACGGTTCGCTTCGGACATCGACTCCACCTGGTCTTCCTTCAATCACAACCACGTTCTACGGATGCCTGCGACCCCTGCAAGACTCGCTCGCTTCAATCCTGCAGATTTCATCCATGTCCGTGCTTTGCTCTATCAACTCAATCTCCACGACAATGGACTCCATCGGTCGACGTATACCTCCGGTCCGCCATCTTTTATCGATCTCACATTCACCTAGAAGCTCTGATACTTCATAGACTATCTCCAATTGATCTAGTCTAGTCAAATGGAACTTCGTTTCTATTTATTTTTCTCCAGATTGAACTATCTTGATGTTAATGATAACTTTTCCCTTCACCAACCCCTCCCCCTGCTATTAAATACTTTGCTAATCACAATTCCACTCACCTCCACATATCCTACCCTTGATTTGCTATTTCAATGATTGGGCCAGTTGGCCTTTGATGCCAAATAAATGTATTATTATTATTATTATTATTATTATTATTATTATTATTATTATTATTATTATTATTATTATTATTATATCTGGAAAAATCATGATGACAGTGGATTCAAACATTTCGGTACACAATCCGAAAATCAGGTAAATTATCTATTTCCTGTCGCGCAACATGTTTCTTTTAAAGCTTATTTAGGTACTAAATACGGTGCTATGTCAGTGAAGCTGCTAAACAGATATCAACACCTGAAGAAACAATTAGTAAGGCAAGTGGAAAATATTCGTTTCATTAAAATATGTTTAACACATTGCGTAATTCCTAAATGTTTTAAATTTAAATTGCCATTTCATTTAAATGCTAAAGGTAGATCTCTTAAACATGAACTAACTTTGAACATAATGAATACATTGATTAGCGATTTAGAAAAACGCAAATACGAACTAACCAGAGAGAAAACTAAAATAAGATCTTTGTTATATTCCTTTTTGCACGTGGATGACTTTAAATTTATAGAGGATTTTACTGATGGCGCACGTAATAGAGAGATAAAAAAGTTCACGTCAGGCATGATAAAAAATTAGGAAATTTGGGCATCTATAGACAGACCATAACTAAGACGTTTCCTGCTGTAACTAATCGAGTGGTAAACCTTTCTAAAATAAATCTTAACGAGAATCAGCTAGAAATGCTTAACCGTGGTCTGAATACAGCTATCTATATTGAGAAATCACCAAAAAATGAGATAATTACTGAGGCTGTTAAAACAGCACAATTCCTCTCAGACAAAGATAAAGTTATGTTTGAAATAGACGTAGCCGCAGCTGTGCTAACGTGCGAAGATGCAAAATATAAACCAAATTATGCAGTAAAAAGTCTCAGAAAAGAACTAATAGCAAACAGTGTGATATGCTTGAAAGCAGACAAAGGAGGGGCGACGGTTCTAATGAGTCAATCTGACTATAATGCTAAAATGTATGAACAACTAGACAATATAGAGGTATACACTAAAATTAATAAAGATCCTACTGATAAGCTACAAGGAGAAGTTAAATTATTGATCAATAGCATGATTACTGAAGGAGAATTAGATCAAGCGCATGGTAACGCTCTCATACAAAGAGATACAGTCGCTCCTAGAGTGTACGGTTTAGTAAAGATACATAAACCAGGCAACCCTTTGAGAATTATTGTTAATGTCCAACACTCTCCAACATATAAAATGTCTAAGTTTCTATGCCATAGAATAAAGAAATATTCATACTTCTTAGACCTTACTTTGATGAATTCATACCATTTGGTTGAGATTGTCGATAAATGTGAGCTATATAAAAATGATAGATTGGCGCGTTTAGATGTGGTGTCAATGTACACCAATATACCAGTACCCTTAGCACTAGATTATTTTCAGCGTTTCTTGGTTGATCATCCAGTAATATTATAAGGAAGTAAAATGACGATGAGACATGTCATGGAAATGATGGATTTATGTATGTCCTCCACTTATTTTAAATTTATGAATGAATTTTATAAACAGATTATAGGTGTTCCAATGGGACAACAACTGTCAGTTCCGATAGCTAATATCTTCATGCATTACAGGAAGAAGACCCTCTTAGATATAACGCCCCTTAATCCTAAACTGTATGCAAGATATTTGGATGATATATTAATTATGTGGAATCACGGGGAGGATCAATTAATAAATTTCTTAAATATGGCAAATCAAGTGAGCGAGCTGAAATTTACAATTGAAAATGAATCGTGTGGCGAATTACCATTTCTGGATGTCAAGTTAATTAGAAATGGTGCAAAACTAGAACGGGATGTCTATAGGAAGGATACTTACTCAGGTATCCTTCTTAATTTCAATTCAAATCACCCATAGAGAATGAAAATCTGTATCTTAAAATCGATGATAATAAGAAGCTTAAGATTAACAGATAAAAAACATAGAAAGATTGAATTAGGTAGACTGCGAGAAATATTCAGTGCTAATGGGTATCCTCTAAAGTTAATTGAAGCCACTATAATGAGCATTATAAGTAAATTTAATCATGACTGGAAGTACGTGAAATCAAATAAAACAAATGATGATCGGAGGGTGATGGTAATACCTGATTCTAAACTAAGTAGGAAAATCAAAATGATAGCATCCAAATACAATATACGTACTATTTTAAAACAGATCGTTACCCTAGGTATTAAACTGCCCAACCAAAAGGAGAAAATAGAACCATTAGACACATCAGGAGTATATGAAATTCCATGTAACGAATGTAACCTGATGTATGTAGGTGAAACCATGCGTCCAATTAGGGTAAGAAGAGGGGAACATAAAACCGCATGCAAGTATGGCCATGTTAATAGATCGGATCTTGCACGCCATACAGTAGAGACAGGACACTAAATTAATTGGGATGGCTGTAGACGTATATCAATTTGTGGCCGTAGAATATCGACTAGATTGATTAGAGAATCCATAGAAATAAAATCGAGAAATGATATCATGAATTAAACAGGCGTAGAAAAATCACTAGGTCCTATTTGGATTACAGCATTAAATAATGGTAGGAAACGAAGATTGCACAAATCTGAATCAGAAACTCGCTCAAGTAAAAGAATAAGAACACTGGATTGATATTAACTTATAGAGGTAGAGGGTGAGTTATTCAATATCTTATAATTTATTATCTGATTGTCTTATAATTTCATCCTTGATTACTTGTTATCTTATTTCTTCTATTATCGATCGTTCTGTTGTTAGTGTAGCGCCTTCAACAAACATTTATCTATATATAATGGGAAGGTTTTTTTTAAAAAAAAGGCCAATTTTCTTTGCACTATTACTAGTATCTTTCTTTATCAGGCAATTTTCAATTTCTTTTACGAACCGTTTAATTTAACTTTATACCTTTTTGAAACACTTTATCCGTTTCCAATTTAATTTTGCTACCTCTTAATTATTTACTCTATTTATAGTATCTCCTCACCGGAATGCCACTCGTAGTTACTTCATTTGGAAAAGTACGTGTAAAATAAGTCTGACGTGTGCATTTAGGAAGTGACAGTTATCATTTTAGTTTCACTTGAATGACTGTTACACGTGCCTGTAATTACATGTAACAGATTAGTTCCCAGTCTTAAGTAAACGCTAACGCACAAACACACAAACACGCTTATCAAGTGAATAATCAGATGTTGCCAAATCGCTATAATTTCACTGGGATGAGTGTACACGTGCATTAACTGATTACTCCTCAATCCAAAATAAACGAGAACACATACACACAGGCATGACGTACGCTTATCTAGTGAGCTGTCAGTAATTGTCATTAAATCACTGTAATCTCATTGCGAAGAGTGTATACATGCAGACATATACACAAACCAATTTAACATACACTTCCTAGCATTTTTTAAATAAACGTTATGTTTAAGATATCTAACAACAAGTATAAATGAGGCAGTTTAACCTAATATTTCCACTTGACATACTGACTGTCAGCTTAGTGGGTGATGTGTTTGCCATTGAAAAAGATCTCCGTACCCGGAAATCGAAATATCTGGAAAAATCATAATGACAGTGGATTCAAACATTTCGGTACGCAATCCGAAAATCAGGTAAAGAAAATTCTTTGTTTAAATACTTTGCAGTATATATATTTTTTAATTATGCGTAATTCGAGTTTTCTGTATTCTGCAACTGTTCTGGTGTGATTTTCGCTAGCAAACTTCATTTTCCATTTTGTTTCTCAGTTAGATTTTACAACTCTTGATCTTCACAATATAAGGTCATTTAATAATTCTGTTTATCGCGTCTAATCCCTTTCCAGGTTATATACTCAGGTTCAATGTTGCGTAAGATGTACACAGTCCTTCGTCTATTAAAATATTAATCAAATATATATTTAAGTGTGATTAACATGGAGGCTAATCTTAACTTGAGGATACTGATAATTTAGTCCAAGATATTGTAAGCATGAACTTAAAAAGTATGGAAGAGACTTGAAGAGACCCATATAGGCACATTAAGACTAAATCTGACCTGGCGTCTATGAGGCTATCATAAGCTAATAGCGTTGGAGCCTCTACAGAGATAAAATATGTTACTTAGCGCCGATAAAGCCTAAAAATCAAAGTGCTATATATACTCCGACTTTAAAACAGAATCACATATCTATATAGATAACAAGAATAGGATGTATTGCTCAATGCCATCTTACAAGGAATCGTATAAGATCAAAAGGATGACTGAAAAAGTTGTCTCCATAGAATAAAATGGTATGGAAGATTATGTATCTAGTGATCATTGCGTTCTACAGTTAATCTGAATTGATAACAAGACTGGAAATAAAGATGAGTTAAAAAACCGCAATACTATGAGAGAATCTCATACGCAATTACCATCTTACCAATCAACAGCTTCAAGTGAATAGCATGAATAAGAGAACAAGATGAACAAGACACACTGACGATTTAAGAAGCGCTTTGGAGCACATCTCGATCCGGAATGATTTGATGTTAGAAAATCATGAGGTTTATGTCTATTATTAAACGTCTTTTTCTGAGTTGGTGTAGTGTGTGACGGAAGTATTTAATCCCACAGAAAAAAATTAACAATATATTAAGAATCTAAACCGAATATTATTTTAAAGCGTGAAGGTCAATAAACTTGTTGGAGATTAATTATAATAATAATTTCTGGAAAAAATTTGTATAAATCTGTTCGTGCATTTTACTGTTAGTTCGTGCTCGGATTCAGTCTTTTTATTTTGTCCTGACGTGCGTAAACCCTCTCTGGTTGTGAACGGTTTCCATATTAAATTGCTTAACAACTTCTAAGGCTATGATTTTCAGGTCGAAAATACAATAAAAAACCACAAGTTTATTTATTTCCCAAAACATATCGGAAATACAAGAAAAGGATATTCATTTACTCTGCTTAATGTATTAAATACATTTCTATAATAAACTCGTTGGTTACGGCATTCATTGAGGAGTATGTATCCACGTGTTATATTATAAAGTTAAATAAATAATGCTGGTGTTACCAATCAAGTTGATCTTGAATCTGAGGACAAAGCATCTGATTGGAGTGGTCTCAGGAAATATCTTCCTCCACAATAGCCTAGGAAACTTTGATGATAAGACAAGTTCATCAAACTCCACGTTATATTCTGATTTCAGTTAGCCAGAAGCGCATTTCAAAACTCAAACAGACAAGAATTCGGTTTGGATGAGGCTCTCATTGACAGATAGATAAGGTACTCCCGCAGACTGGATAAACTAGTTTGGTGTCATTCGCATTCTCGATATATTTATCAAGTTGAATTGCATTCATTATTGAAGAGAACAGTTTTTAAAAGAATAAATAAGCATTACATAAAGTGAAGTTTACGTTTGACTACTGTAGCACTCACGTTAGCGATTATACATAACAGAACTAATAATTCAAAAAATCTGCTGTGTATTGTAGAGTTCTATAACAACCAAGAATTAAAACAAAGTTGTAAATTTAGCCAATGTGGTTAAGTAGCAAAATCCATTGAAACGGCTCAAATTTTAATAATAATAATAATAATAATACATTTATTTGGCATCAAAGGCCAACTGGCCCAATCATTGAAATAGCAAATCAAGGGTAGGATATGTGGAGGTGAGTGGAATTGTGACTAGCAAAGTATTTAATAGCAGGGGGAGGGGTTGGGGAGGGGAAAAGTTATCATTAACAACAAGATAGTTCAATCTGGTGAAAAATAAATATAAGCGAAGTTCCATTTGACTAGACAAGGTCAATTGGAGATAGTCCGTGAAGTATCAGATCTTCAAGGTGAATGTGAGATCGAAAGCGAAGATGAAGATAAAAAGATGGCGGCCCGGAGGTAGACGTCGACCGTTGGAGTCCGTTGTCGTGACGAATGAATTGATGGAGTCGGCAGGATTGAGGCGAGCGAGTCTTGCAAGGATCGCAGGCATCTGTAGAACGTGATCGAGATTAAAATAAGACCAGGGAGAGTCGAAGTCCGAAGCGAACCGTTGGTGAATCGGTAGGGCTGTTGGGTTTCCGGTCCTCCGCTGAAACAAGAAAAAAGAAAAGAGTTGGATGAGCAAAACGTAGTAGAGTATCCGCAACGTGGATATAATGGGGTTAGGAATGGGCTGAGAGGTGGTATTAGTGAATCTTGAAGAAAAAAAGAATAAGACAAGAGAGGTAAGAAGATAGGGTGGAGTAAATGTTATGGATTGAGAAGGAACCAGTTTCGTTTCCAATCGGTCGTATCACAAAGAAATTTGTTGAAGAAGTACTGATGGGCTGCCTTTTTGAATTCGTGCTGGGGTAGGAGTTTTATGTCTGTGGGGAGAGCGTTGAAGACATTAGTGGCTTTGGAGAAGAGATAGATTTTTTTAAATATGGTGGGGGTATGGTAGGCTTGGATAGAAGAGTTACTAGAACGTGTGGCGTAGTGGTGACTTGGGTGGGCAAAGTTGGAGAGTGGTAAGGAAGTTGAGATCTTATGGATAAAAGAAATGACTCGAAGGTGACGTGTGAACCAAAGCGGAAGAAGGTTAGCTAGAAGTAGGCGTTCCCTGTAGTTTTGGCAGTTCGGGAAGACTCGCTTAAGAAATCTGGAGGATACCTGTTCAATGGTGTACGAGGAGGCGTGGGTGAGAGGACAGTAGAATTCGCTGGCGTAGGAAATGAGGGGCAGAACGTAGACCTTGAATAATGTGAGTTGGAGAGTGGGATTGTTAGTCTTAAAACAGATCAGACGGGCCCATTTGAAGAGTTTGGAAGTAGTGTGTGTAAGGTGTGGGGAGAAGTCTAGGGATTTTGAGAATTGAATGCCGAGATGTTTGGCCGAATCTATTATTTCTATGTCGAGGGGGTAGTTGGCAGCCGGGATGGAGCAGAATGGATCAGACGAGAGTCTCATTAAGCGGGTTTTGGTGGGATTTAGTTTGAGTCCGATTTCGCTGAGCTGCAAGTGGAGCGAGGATAGGAGCTCCGATATAAGGGATGAGGAAGGGTTGGAAGTTGTGGGGTTGCTGAATACGATGACCATATCATCTGCATATTTGAACAGCTTGAAAAGAGTGTCTTCAACCTGTATGTGTGCGAGTGCAAGGTTGAAGAGAATGGGACCAAGTACAGAGCCCTGGGGAACACCGGATCGGACATGGGTTGGCCTCGAGAGACTGCTGCCAATTTTTACTCTTGTATATCGATTCCGAAGATAATAGCTGATAAGATTGAGAACATTGCCGCATATACCGCTTCTCATTAAGGCAGATTCAATTGCTGAAAATGACAGCGAGTCAAAAGCCTTGGATATATCTAGGAAGAGGAGAGTGCACTGAAGCCCTTTAGAGAAAGAAGAGTAGCAATGATCGAGAATACTAACTAAGTTGGTGGAAGATGAGCGGCCGTTCAGGAAACCATGTTGATCATCAAGGAGGTAGAAGTTTTCATGGGACTTAATGAAAGGGTAGATTAGGTTGTATAGGATCCTGTCGAAGATTTTGGTGAAAGAAGGTACGATAGTAATGGGGCGGAGATCTTTAAATGATGAGGTCGAGGAAGAGCCGTTTTTGGGGATGGGAGAGATCGTCGAGCAAAGCCAGTCTGAGGGAAGATAGATGGTTTCGACACAATGATTAATAACATCTGCAAGTAGAGAGAAACGTTCCAGCCAAGCAGCGCAATCATGCTGACTGAAACACCGTATTGATCAAATTGGTGTTTAGATTTAATGTCTTTAACTGCTTGGGCGACGGAAGCCGGAGAGACGTATAACCAGCGAAGGTTCTCGGAGTCTCCGTTGTCTACCATCTCAATAGGCGGAGTGGGAGAGGAAAATGAGTCGAGAAGATGAGTCAGATAATCGTTAGCGAAGCAAAGGTCGTCTGACTGAGAGAAGTTGATATATGAGGTTTTGGGCTTTTGCAACAATTGGTGTTTGATGATGGCGAACTTTGCCCGGGGGTTAGGAGCTGAGCGGATGCGTTTTTCGACGTGGAGCGCTTGTTTGTTGATAGCCTGTTTAATGAGCCCATCAATGCGTCTCAGAGCGAGGGCGCGAGCCAGTGACGATGTGCGTAGGCGAGAGCTGCGTGCGAGGTTGTCACGTGCCTTAAACAGAGCGTTCATCTTATTCGTCGAGTATACTTGTTGAATAGAGGTGGCGGAGTTATAGTGGGAGGATAGGATGTTATGGACTTCGGAGAAGCACGAGGAGAGGTTGTTCGGGAGAAAGAGGCCCCTCCAGTTAACTGTGTCACAGAGTCGGCGGAACTCGTCCCAGTTGGTGAATCGTCTGAAAGATGGGTGTCTTCTCGAGTGGTGAAGGATAAGAGAGGTAAGAGGAAGGATACCTGACAGTGATCAAGATTGGGGAAGATTTCCCGAGAGCGAACATCGGTCACCTCGTTATTGGAGAGAACACAATCCAGTTGGTTGTTCCCTCGGGTAGGAAAATGCACGAATTGGTGTAGCAGGTTATCCGCAAAGAGTCGAAGCAGTGGGTGATTTTCGGAAGCTAGATTATGCCAGTTAGTCGTGGGGAGGTTGAGATCACCCACAACGAAGAACCGATCAGAGAGTAAAGAGAAAAGAGTGGAAAGGAGTTGGGCCCCGCGAGTGTCGTCGATGAGTGAGATATTAGGGGGTCTGTAGACAACGCAGGTAGATATGCTTTGGTTAAGGATTTGTAGCTGAAACGAGAAAAATTCCAAACCTTGAGAGTTCGATGTCGATAAGCGTTTGGGCATAAGAAGGGATCGGACATAGGCAGCTAGTCCGCCTCCGCGACCGACAGTTCTGTCGCTGCGAAGGAACGTGTAACCATGAATGAGGAAAAGGTCATCACTATGGATGGAGGGGGACAGCCAAGTCTCAACAAGAACGCATATGTCAATCTCGTTAGAGGACAGAAAGGCTCGTAGTTGATTAATTTTAGGCGTAAGTGACCTGCAGTTGATGAGGATTGCTGAGAGCGCTTTGAGAGAGGGATGGTTAGATCGGAGAGGAGAAGCGTGCGGGGGCTTTCCGCTGGCGGGTTGAGCGAGATCTAGGGCTGATGAGGGTGACAGACCGCTTGTTGACAAGGATAGAGTGGTCAGATTCGATTTGGATTTCTGTTGTTGTCCCGCGTTTATCAGGTGGGTGAGGCAGTTGTAGGGTTTGAAAGCAAGAGGGGGGCGAGATATCTGGGTTCGAGGGGGCACTCGGAAGGTGCGTTGGGGGGGCGAGCAGGGACGGAGAAAGATTAGGAGCTAGGGCGGAACTGTCCAGAGTGGGGACGATGATGGATTCAGTAGGGGGAGATGAAGTTGATGGGGCTGGGTCGAAGTTTTGCTTGGCCTTAGTTTCTGGGTCATAGCATCTGTCACAAAGGTAACTTGTCGAGGGGATGTGGACCTGGCGAACGGGTTTGGGAGAGAAGATGCGTTATTAGGAGGCTTAGCGCGGCGTGGTCGGCCACGACGACGTGGTAAAGCTTGAGATAGTGGGGGGGACTGGTTGCGGAGTAAGGGCTAAAGGTGAGAGGAAGGCCTTCAAATCGGGAAGGTGTGAGTGGGGGTGGACTGGAGGAAGGTGCGTCACCAAGGAGTCCGCCGTGAACTGAACGGCTTCTCTTTGGATTGCTCCAGCCCGGAAAGGCTTGATGAGCTGGAGGAGGGGTGGTGTCCGGTGTGAGAGTTTGTGCTTTCTCTAGAGTCCTCTGTAGCAGAGTGTAGTCTCGCTTGAGTTTGACTTGTCCGGATGTTAAGATGGGCAAATGTAATTTGAGATGACGAAACTCATCGTCAGACAATCTTTTGTGCGAGGAGAGAATGAAAGCTCGACCCTTTCCCGAGGAGATCTCTTTAAGGTGGCTAAAGTTTTCCCCTATTTGACAGATGAGATCTGAGGCCAGATCGTCCTTTGAGAGTGGGGAGCGCGGAGACCAAAGGAAGAGATTTCGCTTGTTGTGGTTTCGCAGGGCAACCTCCCTGGCTACCCCATTCAGAAACGCATCCGCTTGACGCAACAAATGGGGCTGAACGGAGGAGACTGAAAGGTTGCCAGTCAGTGCTCCAAGTAATCCTGTGATATCCGCCATTTGCTGTTGGAGATCAGAAATATTGGAGATAATCTTTTGGGTGAGGAACGGGGAGATGGGGCTGGCGACGAAAGTTGGTTCATGATGGAGTTAGATAGAAGAGTAGAATTAATATTGATTACGGTAAAAGAGAGGAAAAGAAAGAGTATTGATGAGCGAAAAGGGATAGGTATTAAAATGTAGAAATAAACGGAAAAATCGGGTGGGCTAAAAATAGATCCTTGATAACAGAAGGTAGATTCCAAAAAAATGTGTAGGTAGATTCCTGGAGTATCCTGGAGAAGAAATCAGACAAGAAATCCCGAGAATCTGAAAATTAAAAACAAAATAAAACCCGATATCCTTCAAAAGTAGAGAAAAATGTTGAAAACCACAAGCACGCTCTCTCCGGTTGCTGCGTTCCATCCGACATATAATTCTTTTCAATCTATCTTTGACTGCCATGGCTATAATGTAGTGGTAGGTGACTTTAATAAGTTACAGGACTGTGAAATAACCAATATTTTTTCTAACCATGATCTCAAGCAGATTATAAATGAATCAACTAGAGGTTCGCAATGCTTAGATCATGTATACTTAGAAACTGAAATGGTGAAATCGCACAGTTATGATGTTGTTAATTATTTCAAAGAACTGGATCACAAACAAATTATTCTACAATGGAACATCTTGAGTAGCAAAACACAGAAACTAAATTTTGGAAATGCACACGTGCACTGTTCCAGAATCAACTGGAATCTTTTTAGAGAATTAAGCTTATTGATTGATTATGGAAGTTTTTATTTCTTGAACACTGACGAGTTTGTTTCTTCTGTTTCATCGTTATTATCTATTTTATTTCAGGCATCTACGTTTACGGACATTATACCGAAACGAATTAATAGGAAATTGTGTAAACTAAGAATAAAACGAGATAATATAATAAAGTGTAGTCTTATCAATAGTATTAAACAAATGAGGTTAGATCTCATTGATAATGAAATTAATTCATCACTGCTGATAATTCGGCAAAGATCAGAACGAATTATTTTGGCCAAAATGAAGATTAATCCTAGACTAGGATACAAACTCCTCACAGATTATAGTAAATATAAGGAAAAGTTAAAGCTTATATTACCTGTGGATAAAACTGAGCACGAATTTCTCTGTGAATTGGATGATGTTTTTGGCAATTTGATATGTAATCCACAGAATGAAAGAAATCTTATGGAAATACCTGATCCTTTGGGAGACCAGGAATCAGGACTTGTTATTGACAGTGATGAATTGATAAAATTGATGTTAAAAATCAAATCAAAAAAACAAAAAGATCACCTTGCTATTTCGATTGATAATCTGATTCAATTACCCTTAACATTTAGGAATGTGCTCTGCAACTTTATAAATATAATTTTGAAGAATAGGAAATTACCAATCGATATATTAACGATAGTAGCTAAGCCGTTGCCAAAAGTTAGTAAGCCAACGTGCGACAGTGATTATAGATTAATCTCTATTATCCCTTCGTTTTTGAAGATAATAGAACGATTGATACTTAGATCATTTAGAACGTATGTTACCGGCTGATTTTGACTTATGTCAACATGGCTTTACGAAAGGTAGATTGACAACTACTGATATGCTTTCCATGTGGAAACATGTAATCACATTAGACGAGAATAAGTTAGATGCATTAATTGTATCTATAGATATCTCAAAAGCTTTTGACTCTATATCTTTTGATGCTATTTTGAATGCGATTATTTTGTTGAATATTGATCCGAATATTTTTAGATTACTTAAATACTATCTATATAATCGACGAATTAGTATTCAAGTAAACGATTTGATATCAAAATCGAAACGAGTAACGAGTGGAGTTCCACAGGGATCAAGCTTGGGGCCAATTTTATTTAAAATTGTATTAGCAAATTTGGAAACTAAGATCCTTAACGATCGAGTTTGCAAATTCGCTGATGATTTAAAAATAATCTTCCCAATTGATCCAAAGAATGTCGAATTCTCCAAAAATAATGTGACTTTAGATTTGTATGATTTGAGTAAATATTTGTTTACACTAGGGCTGAGAATAAACAATAAAAAGACGAAAGCTTTAAAAATAGAGAACAGAACAAACTTTCATTATGTTTATTTTCATGATGCTGTTATTAATGATGTGTTTGAGATTAAACTTATGCAAGAAATTAAGGATTTAGGCATAACTATTCAATGTACAGCTTCTGCTGAGAGACATCATTGAAAGTATAGTAGGCAGTGCCAAGAAAAGATGGGCACTAATAAATCGAAATATCTTATCAAATGATATAAAACTTCAAATGTATATAATATGGATTAGACCCGTACTAGAATATGCTGCCACTACTTGGAATCCATTAAAAAAGGGGTTGTCTAATAAGATAGAAGCTGTACAAAGAAATGTTGTGAAACAAATTAGTCCAATCTCTTGCACTATATACGCCTCTAGATTACAGTTTGTGTCATTGCAATCTTTGTGGTTTCGGAGGATGTGCTATTGTATAAAAGTTTTCTATTTGAACCAGTGGACTGGTGCCTATGTGACTCCGATAAGAAAGAGTCATGAAGTTGGAACTAGATCTGGACATTTGGCAATATCTCCTCCTTTGGTGGGGAATGTAGCGAGCAAGTTATTCTCTTTCTCGAAAATCTACAAAATTTATAACCAATTGCCGAAGGGGCTTAGAGAAATACCTCCATCTAAGATGTCTTTTAAAACTTTATCTACTGAACTTGAAAAAGTCTGCAATCCTGCTGATATCTTTTATTTTTTGATTATGATAATACTTTCTCATGGTTGAATAAAAGACAAGGATAATTGTTATCGAAAACAGATTTTCTTGAGATTTTTATTTCCAAGTTTTGTATTATTATAATTGAAATGTTATGCACTATATCTTCATGTTAGTTAACATTACATACAATCAATTGCTGGTCATGGTTCTCAATTTTTGCATAATGTTACACTCGAATTATACCTTAATTGTTCCTAATTTGATGATGTATATATTATTCATCTTCAGTCGAACTTTCTAATATTGATATATTGTATAGTACAACTAGTGAGATATACTTATCTACATGAGATTAATTGCACAATTTTATGTGATGTGATAATTTTTTTAACACATGTGATGTGATACATTTAAAATGTCATATTGTAATTATTTGATGGAATATGTGTGGTTTGAATCCAAATAAAGATATTCTATTCTATTTTATTCTAAATTTAAGATCTGCATCCATATCTATGAAATTTAATTATTAAATCGACACTTTGTAACACGCGGGTCCGCATTACAACCAAATGATGTTCGATTTGACAAATACAGTGCTCTTTAAGGTCAAATAATCTAACTCTGTTCTTACACAATATTTCTCTTAACTGTGATTTTAGAAATAATCTCTTTTAGTTTCAAGCAGTTTTAATTGAGATTTCTTGAACTGCAATTTTATTTGTAATTAAAAGGGTTGTTTATGAAAGAAACAGAACCGCGCGCGATACGCAGGGAACACGCGGTGGACTATTATGTCACAGTGGATTTATTTCGCTCAGTTGGATTATTCGCAGGTTACGTGAGGGATTTACTGTTCACATTTAACTATGCCTATCCGAATTTCAGATAATAATGTGTTATTATAATCACAGGAGTTAAAAACATAGCAAACAGTGAACTAATTATTTGTGAATTTTTGTTATTGAAGTCTTTACACGGATTACACACATTCATATTCAGTGACAACTTTTAACAGTGACTATGTTCATATCATCATGTATTTTCAATCGGTTGTATGTATTTATTTCAATTAAGACATTTGCGAAAGAATAATTGCTTGTGTGCAAAATATGTTTCTTTCCAAACAGAGCTCATTTTAACTTTTGCCGTCTAGAATACGGACAATTTAGTTTGACTGTGACTGGTGTTTACGACATTCATTTGTGTTAAATTTTGTCTTTATTGCCGACCAGAACACGGTCAATTTGGACTAACTGTGAATTCTATTTCTATTTGCAACATTGTGTACAATATACTTGTGATAACTTGTTTTAGCCTTCTTACATCAATCATCCGAAAAAGATCAGAGACTGATCATGAGTACGGGTAGTAACAATAGCCACCATGGATATGTAGGAAGGGTACAGAATCACGAACTAGATAGCTACCCCGCAAAAATACTCCTACAACTTAATGTTAGGCAAATCGGGATGTGAAACCTGTCTCATAAAAAACACCCAAACAAATAATCTGGAAGGAAATAGACGTTAACAACAGAATTATTAAATTACCTGTTCCAGAACATCCTTTCTATGCGTGCATCAATCAAAATATAAGACAGTATAAGCAGGTATATATTGTATAAATTGATCAGTTTTAATGAAGAAAAATGTGACAATTGCAGCAGGCCAAAGGAGATACAACCAGTCGAGGACCGTAATGCTCGAAAACTGAAAAATGGCGCACAATTCAAAGTCAAGTATTTAAACAAAGAAAGTTCTGGAAAATAAAAGAAAAAATTATTTTTATATAAAATTCGATACAATCAACCAAGGTGGGTTAAATTTATCAGTTAATGTTACTTTAATTTTGGTGGAGGATTTATCTTCCTACACAATATAAGCCTAATGAAATTACATCGCAACACATTCTGCTCTACTCGCTATCAGCGATTGCTCTTGCCTTACCTCCTGCACTAACTATCTAGGCCGGCTATCCTGCTCGTGTTTACTACGCTATGTCCAATAAGGTAGAAGCTGTGTAACACGCGTCTCCGCGTTACAACCCAACGAAGTTCAATTTTGACAAATATAGTTCTCTTTAAGGTCAAATAGTCTAATTCTGGTTTTACACAATATTTCTCTTAACTGTGATTTTAGCAACAATCTCTGTTAGTTTCAAGCCGTTTTAATTCAGATTTCTTGAACTGCAAATTTAATTGTAATTAATATTGATTTGTTTTTTATTAATAGATGTAACGTCACAAAGCAATTGCCAACATATTGTGTAAATTAAATTCAATTCAATTTACGTTGCACCAATGATAAAAAGCGAAATTTGTCGTTAACCAATAATGTGCAAGTAGCCATATAAGGCTATTTAAGCACGGTGAATTTACTATGCAAGTTATTTGTCGCGTTTGCCTTCTTCTGTGCGTTTCTCCGACGTGCTGTCTGCTACCTTTCACATACGCTGAATTTTGGCCTTGCTACGAACACATTGGCAATTTCAGTCACGCCAATCTTGCTGCTGTACAACTGGAGAGACGAGCCAATCACTGCAGAACTTCAAAGAGTATACTCAGCGAGGTCTAAACGCAACAACTGAAGGAACCACAACCCAAGTTAACCCAAGCTGGTCTCAAGAGTCTAGGAGTATTTCTGGACACCGCTATACCATCGGATCTTCTCGGCATTTGCCAGAGAACGCAATACCGGCCCTGTCAAGCACCCGCCAACAGTACATACTTAGAATTTATCGCACTCTAACTAACTTTGTAACGTCGTATGGCATTTACTTGAAGCTGGGGCGTTTACAAAATTGGCGACTGCGCCAGTAAACTGGGTACTGCACTGTTTTTTTAGTCATCAGAAAACGTTTGGTAGAAATAAAATTGAATTTCTTTTTCATTCATTTGGAATGAAATAAATTAACATTTGTGAGTAAGTTTTTACTCCGGTCGTGGTCTTCTGGGGAATTTTGTTGGGTATATATTTTTATACGGAAGGTTTTTTATTCAATCTCTCTAAATTCGTGGTCTTCTGGGGAATTTTGTTGGGTATATATTTTTAGACGGAAGGTTTTTCTATTCAATTATACTACGTACAAAACTGTACATCTTGGTGATCAGTGAACGAACATTGACCGTACGTGCTCGACAGATTCAACTGCGGAAGATCCAATTTCAATTTTGGAAGCTGTTTATATTCAATTTTCCTACGTAAAAAACTGAACATCTTAATGATCTGTAAACGAACATTGACTGTACGTGCATGACAGATTCAACTGCGGATTCTGTTTCAACTGTGGAAGCTGTTAGTGGGTAAGCGTTTCGTTTAAAGTATTTTATACATTTTCATCTTTCTTTTAAACTTATGCTTTTAAGATCTCGTAAGATTATTAGAATGCCAGGTCCAAATTTAGATACTGATGTTCCTGTTTAGGATGGAGATAGCGAACTATTCTTTATGCGCGTAGACTCCGCTTTCTCCCCGTTTCCAGATTATGACAGTCATCAAAAACTGTCAAAGGTTTTTACTAAACTACCTTTCGAATTGCAGCGACGGATTTATCCGAAGCTTGAGACCTTTAAGAAGCTACCTAATCCTATTTTGGGCCTAAAAACTGAAGTAGAATCCTTGCTGGGTCCCACAGAATCCGAACAAAAAATAAATAAATACGCGCAGTTAGACATGCCAAATCTTGGCCTCATCGAGGTTTTAAGGGAATTACGGAAACTTTGATATAAAACCAATATTTCTGACCATGAAGCTAAGGTTATTTTTATTAATAATCTTTCACAATTTCTCAAACTATTCGCCAGACAGCTCCCCAGCATTCTCTCTTTAGATGACTTATCTGAGAGATGTGAGTTAGAATTTAGGGTGTTGGAACCTAAGTTGAATCCGTCACCCATTTTAGCCGCCCCCGCAGGATTAAAGGCTCTCCTCTGTAGAGAGGACAGTAGCAATCATGGCTAAATTTCTAGAAGGATTGCCCATAGCGAAATCCGAGCTAAATCAGGTGAATGCTCGACCACAGTTCATACCCAAAACACATAACGGTAGGCGGCGATCGAGATCTTCGAAATCATTTAACAGGTAAGCCCCGAAGAACTGGTGCTATGATCACCAGAATTCTTTTATGCATGTTAAGTCTGTCTCTGTCGTTCCGAAGAATTTCTGAATGAATGTGAATTTTCACAGTTGATGGGGAAAGCAACAGAAAACAGGCGCGTGTATCAGGTTTGGGAAACGTATGGCGCAGAAAGTAGAATACCATACTTTCTGCGCATCAACGGCATCAACGGCGCCACAGGGAAGAAATCACTTACAATCCGACATTCCTGTCGACTATTTTCGTCCACGCCGAATTTGCCACTTAGATAGCCAAACAGACAATGCCAGTCGCAATCACCAGCCTACTTTTTTACATGAACCGGCCAAACAACCCAACGAACATCTGCACCTTCTTGATTTCAGAACTGGCGAGGATTTCATCGTAGACACAGGTGCAGCAGTCTCAGTTCTCAAGGGTGATTCAATGGCCGAGATGTCGCTATGCGTTTTACTCGCAACAGCTACAGGCGAGCCAATACCTATTTATGGCTGTTGGTATCGCACACTCGAAATACGTTTATGGCCTGAATTTACTCACAACTTCATCATTGCCAAAGTCTCACACAATATAATAGGCCTTGATTTCCTTTTGAAAGTTTGGCTCATTGTTGATCTTGCCAATCAAAAGATCATGGACCCCTTTACAGTACTTGAGCAAAGTTTTTGGACACTTGCCTCTAAGCGATTGGAGTTACAGGTCATTCAGCCAACCCCAATGCATCATTCAGCGGAGATATCAGCAACTCTACAAGAACACAAGTCACTTTTCGATCTTAACAAGTCAGAGCTACGAGTCTCCAACACGATGCCACATATCGTCACATGAGGACAGCCTATTGAACTCAAGAAGCGACCAATGGCCCCCGGTAAACGGAAAGCTGCCCAAGAGGAATTTTCAAGGCTTTTGGAAGAGGGAATCATCAGACCATCGAAAAGTTCATGGACGTCACCACTGCACTTAGTCTCCAAATCAAACGGATCGTACAGAGCCTGCGGATATTACCGTAAGCTAAATTTAGTGACAAAATCTGATGAATATCCTATTCTAAATATTAACACCTTTTTTACAATAATTGATTGCGCGGGTGGTGGTAACAATTCGTTAAATCAAGTTTGCGACCTTGAAGAAAACACCAATCCCATTGTATTTAACCAGTCGTCGAACAACATAACAAAACTACCGCCAGACGCAACGCACTGACGCGTTTCGACCTTCCATGATCATCATCAGAGTACGACGGCAAACTGACTATCTAGGATGAAACCGCATTGAATATATATGGAAATCAATATTAGATATGCGGCTCTCACATCTAGCAGTCTCGCATACATTGAACTTGACTGGAAATGTCTGCTGCACAATTTCTATGCAGTCACGAACATTAACTGTTTGCAGCTTTCGCCACATATAAATATATAGGCAATACAATTTTACAAAAATTGATTGCGCGGATGGTGGTAACAATTCTTTAAATCAAGTTTGCGAGCTTGAAGTGAACACCAATCCCATTATATTTAACCAGTCATCGAACAATATAACAAAACTACCGCCAGCCGCAACGCACTGACGCGTTTCGACTTTCCATGATCATCATCAGAGTACGACGGCAAACTGACTATCGAGGAGCAAACCGCATTGAATATATATGGAAATCAATCAACGCGTCAGTGCGTTGCGGCTGGCGGTAGTTTTGTTATGTTGTTCGATGACTGGTTAAATACATGGGATTGGTGTTTTACTCAAGCTCGCACCTGTTAAAGAGTATTACCACCACCACTGAATCAAGTATTATGGTATTGCCTATATATTACCTATGTGGAGAAATCTGCAAACAGTTAATGATCGTGTCTCCCATAGAAATTATGCAACCATAAGTATGCGAGACTACTAGAATGAGCCACGTATCTAACGATGACTTCCATATATATTCAATGCGGTTGATCTCGATAGTCAGTTTGCCGTCGTACTCTGATGATGATCATGGCGTTGACGCGTCAGTGCGTTGCGGCTGGCGGTAGTTTTGTTATGTTGTTCGATGACTGGTTAAATACAATGGGATTGGTATTAACACCTTACTTGAAAAACTCAATGGCAGCAATTTCTTCTCAGGGATTGACCTCAGACAAGCTTACCATCACATCCCGGTAGCATTAGAAGATATTGAAAAGACTTTAGTCATCACTCCATTTGGCCTTTTCGAGTATATTTGCATGCCTTTTGGACTTAAGTGTGCTACACAGACATTTCAAAGATTCATGCACAAGAATTTTTGCAACGACGCCGCTTATTGTATGTCATATCTTGATGACATAACGATATTCAGTCCAGACTAAGAATCTCATGCCAAGCATCTACGAAATGTCCTCTCACGCTTATCCAACCACAAATTTAAAATAAACTGTGACAAGTCGCGGATTGCAGCTACATCCGAGGACATCTTAGGGCATCGTATCACGCCACAAGGTATTCAACCTTTGCCGACAAAGGCAAATTCAATAAGGAATATCAAGTTACCGAAGACTGTCACTGAGTTGCAGAAAATACTAGAAGTAGTAAACTACTATCGCAAGTTTCTTCCAGGCCTTTCAAGACAACTTTATCCTTCGTACAGGCACCTGCGGAATCAAATAGGATTTAGCAAAAATTCCATCATTACTTGGACATCCAAAGACTAGGAATTACTTCGACTTGCCATCAACTCGTTAGCAAATATGACAATGTTGACACATCCAGATTTTCAACGACCATTTCTACTCACGATAGATGCTTCTGAATTCGCTTTTGGAGCCATTTTGGAACAAAAGAACGCCGGAGTTTGGAGGCCTATCAGTTTCTTCTTGCGTACTCTCCAACCAGGAGAAACGAGATACGACACTTTCAGTCGAGAACTCCTCGCCATTCACAACGCAGTGCGCCATTTTGTCAGCATCATTAGCAGTAGCAGATTTGTTGTTTTCACAGATCATGCACCATTAGTTAGCGCACTTCGGAACGCAACTTCAACTATCGCCAATTACCCCGCCAGAGTGGAAAGGCAGCTTTCACGTCTAAGCGAATGGCAACTTCACATCTTAAACGTCAAGGACGAACAAAACTTCATTGCAGATGCCCTTTCCAGTCCAGACGTCTCGCTACAACCTGCACTAACGCCATTCCTCCTGCAAACGGAACAGCGCGGTGACATTCACTTTGAAAGATCAATAGCTCGTCACCTAACCAAGTTCATATGCCGTCTCTGGGAAGGCTTACAATTTTTTTACTTCATGTGTACGCAGCCCAGCAAGACAGTTCTGCCGACCAGCTTTCAGAGAAAAGTTTTCGACTCAATTCACTCAATTTCTTACCCATGAAGCCAAGCGACTGTTCGACTTCTCACAGATCGTTTCTGGGGTCACAGACTCAGGCAGAACGCTAAACGATGTGTCTCCGAGTGTGCCATTTGCCAGAAAAAAAGATCACATGGCACGCTCGTTCTAAGTTGCAATATTTCCGAACTACTTCTCGCCTAGCCATCGTCCACATCGATATAGTTCATCTGTCAAACGTTTAAGGTTTCACCTACCTTCTAACTGTGATTGATAGATTTACACGTTGGCCTGCGGCACTACTTCTTGCCAACACTTCTGCAGACGAAGTAACTAACGGTTTTATCTCTGCATGGATATCCAATTATGGTGTTCCCAATGAGGTCATCACTGACAGAGGCACCTGCTTCTCATTGGATCGTTTCATAACCACCTTGCGGTACATGGGATGCACTTTACGCCAGATGACTGTCTACCATCCCCAAGCTAAAGGTATGGTAGAGAGAATGCATAGGGAACTCAAAGCTGCTTTAGCAACTGGGTTGATGCACTACCTTTAGTTCTGCTTGCCATGCGTTCCCGTACTCGTGAATCCATTAAAACGTCTGCGTCACAACTCTTGTATGGCATGGATCTATGCCTGCCTAGTAAGCTCCCACGTCTACTACCCACTTATGATGACTCACAAGACGAAGCTACACGCCTTCGCTTTTATTTCTGTAACATGTCTGAACAACAGCCGAGACATACACCTCGTCCAGTCTTCGTTCACCCGCAGCTCCACAGTTGCGAGAGAGTATCGTTTGCAACGACACTGCTGTTGCATCACAACAAACAAAGTATCGCAGTCCTTACCCGATTTTGCTCAGACAACCCAAATACTTCATTATTTTGCAAGGAGCGACACCAACATCAGTAAGCATAGACAGGATGAAACTGTTTATCAAACCGCCTGATCCTGAGAGCATTCAGCCTTCTACACACGTCTCAGGCTCCATCTGCCTACAATCTCAAAAACTTACTTTGCATAACGCGTAATTTTTTTTTTAACATTAATTTTTCGTTATTCTACATATTAATTTTTTTAAACTTTTCTTTATGTTTTGCATTTATCTCACGTGGTACAACCAGCTGTTCTCAGTTAACAATTTTGTAGCATTTTAGAGCATTTCTTTGGTATTATGCCACCTCTGAGGCAATGTTCGAGTACATGTATTTTTTTATGCAGTTATCTTTGATTTTCATGTATATATTATTACATTATAATGTATGCCACACTGCCTATTTTGGTATGTCCAGCTACTTAGAGCTAACGCTTTCGTGTAGCAACACTACGTAGTTATCAACTTTATATCATAGTACAGGCCACTTTCAATGCATATCTCAACTTCATCAGTTGCACAGAGACCACTCTACAAATATCATGACAATAACGTCGAGCACACACTAGCTCCTTTGGTTGGATACAAACACATTGACGACGATCCAGCCTGCCTAAGTTTTAACTTAAACCTGGCAACTTCAGTGGCGATCTATCTCGAAATCCTCACCCTACGGCTCCCAAATCTTACATTGCTCTATTTTGCCTTACGCGGTATGACCAGCGACCTAAGTTAACAATTTGTGTAGCAATTCCTAGTGGTTACTTGGCATCAGATCATTGTTGAACCAACCAACATACTTCAGCCCAGCATTTATGGGACATTATATTTTTTGCTTAACTTGGTTCGAACTCTGCCAAGCATT
Source organism: Eudiplozoon nipponicum (assembly GCA_029291075.1). Taxonomy (NCBI): domain Eukaryota; kingdom Metazoa; phylum Platyhelminthes; class Monogenea; order Mazocraeidea; family Diplozoidae; genus Eudiplozoon; species Eudiplozoon nipponicum. The sequence goes on along the minus strand of JAQBSW010005406.1, from coordinate 20,144 downwards.
TCTTATCTAGCCTCGCCGAGAGGAATTTTTTCCCTTTTTTTCAATGAGGAAAGTGATGTAACGTCACAAATCAATTGCCAACATATTGCGTAAATTAAATTCAATTCGATTTACGCTGCACCAATGAGAAAAAAGCGAAACTTGCCGTTAACCAATAATGTGCAAGTAGCCATATAAGGCAATTTAAGCACGGTGAATTTACCATGCAAGTCAGTTGTCGCGATTGCCTTCTGCTGTGTGTTTCTCCGACATGCTGTCTGCTACCTTTCACATACGCTAAATTTTAGCCTTGCTACGCACACATTGGCAATTTCAGTCACGCCAAAATTGCTGCTGTACAACTAGAGAGACGAGCCAATTACTGCAGAAATTCAACGAGTATACTCAGCAAGATTTCAGCGCCACAACAGAAGGAACCACAACCCAAGTCAACCCAAGGGTCTAGGAGTCCTCTGAACTTTTTCACACTTACAGACACTTTCTCGGCATTTAAATACTGTTTGTTGCGAAGAACTAATATATATGCAAGTATGTACTAGGTTTTGCGAACCTAGTAACAAATTAGTTCAGTTGTGACCAGAAGGATAAACCAAAGGCAGCATGAACGGAAAGTATAATCTCATGCACATTCGTTTCGTGCTTACTGGCGACTCATCAGTAGGAGCCGGTATTACGCCCTTTAACCACTATATATTCGGTAGAAGAATGTGGGATAATAGGACGGTACAATCTCCTAGACGAATGTGTAAACCTGCAATAGTGAAGCTAACATAATCTAAAGTCTACGACAATGCGACTTCAACGCTAACTCACACTATATAATATATATACCGAGTCTGTAAAGGATACTAACACTATGGCTATTGTGTTAGTAACCGATACCAACATTATTGTACATCGAAGAGGTACATGGTACTAACACTATGGTTTCCGAGTCGGTACATGATACCAACCTGATGGATATCAATTTATGCTATAGTTCACCGAAATTGAGAATTACAACAATTTCTGAACACCTGTTACTCCAGTAAATCCATACACTCTGGCCTTGATCGATATCAGTTATCACATTTCGCGGTAAGCATGACATCATTCAATTCAATATATTACAGTTAAATACTGTTTGTTGCGAAGAACTAATATATATGCAAGTATGTATTAGGTGTTGCGAACCTAGTAACAAATTAGTTCAGTTGTGACCAGAAGGATAAACCAAAGGCAGCATGAAGGGAAAGTATAATCTCATGCACATTCGTTTCGTGCTTAGTATCATTTACAGACTCGATATATATATTATATAGTGTGAGTTAGCGTTGAAGTCGCATTGCCGTAGACTATACGATGTTAGCTTCACTATTGCAGATTAACACATTAGTCTAGGAAATTGTACCGTTCTATTATCATACATTCTTGACCAAAATATATAGTGGTTAAAGGGCGTAATACCGGCTCCTACTGATGAGTCGCCAGTAAGCTCGAAACGAATGTGCATGAGATTATACTTTCCGTTCATGCTGCTTCGGTTTATCCTTCTGGTCACAACTGAACTAACTTGTTACTAGGTTCGCAAAACCTAATACATACTTCTCGGCATTTGTCAGAGAACGAACGAACGGCTCTGTTAAGGGGCCCCTAACAGTACATAAATAACTCTTTATTGTAACGACACAAATTAATTGCCGACATATTGCGTAAATTAAATTAAATTTTATTCACGTTGCTCCAATGTGAAAAAAAGCGAAACTTGCCTTTAACCAATAGTGTGCAATTAGACATATATTACTATGGCATGGTATTTAAGCACGGCAATTTACCATGCAAGTCAGTTGTCGCATTTGCATTCTGCTTTGCGTTACGCGTGTGCGTTCTGTCGGCTGTCAATACCTACGCTGGTGATTTGATTTGTTTCACCAACAATTGGCAACATTCGTTACTCATCTTGTTGCGGTACAACCAGCGAGACGAGCCAATTAATGCAGAACTTCAACGAAGTTTCCACATCGAGATTACAACGCAACAACAGAAGGAACCACAGCCAGAGTCAATCCGAGGCTCTAGAACATCTTCACACTGAAGGATCTCTCTCGGCATTTGCCGGAGAACGCACGACCGGCCCTGTTAAGGGCCACTTATCAGAACAATAACTCTATATCCATAGCACTTTAACCGAGTTTATAACGTCGTACGGCATTTACTTGAAGCCGGGGCGGTTACAAAATTTGCGACCGCGCCAGGTTATTGAGTATTGTAATGCTTTTTTTTGGTATAAATAAAACTGACTTTCTTTTTCATTTATTTGGGATAAAAATAGATTAACATTTGCGTTTACGTCTTCTTTACTCTGGTCGTGGTCTTCTGGGAATTTTGGTGGGTATACATTTCTCTCTCTAAAGTCGTGTTCTTCTGGGAGTTTTGTTGAGTATATGTGTTCTCTCAAATTCGTGGATTTCTGGTGAATTTTTTTGGGTATATGCTCTGTTCAACTTTCCTACGTACAAAACTGCACCGTACGTACTCGACAGGCTCAATTGCGGAAAATTTCAATTTTTGGAAGCAGTTACTCTGACGTGTTTTGTGAAGGAATTAATTCATCTGTTTTCTGCGCTCCTCCAACTGCGGGAGACCATCAACTGTGGAAGCTGTTTGTGGGTTAGCGTGTCGTTAAAGTATAATTATACATTTTCGTATTGCTTATAAATTTATGCTTTTAAGATCCCGTAAGATTGTTAGAATGTCAGGTCCAATTTTAGATATTGATATTCCTGTTTAGGATGGAGATAGTGAACTATTCTTTATGCGCGTAGACTCCGCTTTCTCCCCGTTTCCTTATTATGACAGTCATCAAAAACTGTCGAAGGTTTTTGCTAAACTAACTTCTGAAATGCAGTGACGGATTTATCCTAAGCTTGAGGCCATTAGGAATCTACCTAATCCCACTTTGGGCCTACAAAACGAAGTAGAATCCTTGCTTGGGTCCACAGAAACTGAGCAGATAATAAATAAATATGCGCAGTTAGACATGCCAAACCTTGGCCCCATCGAAATTTTGAGGGAATTACGGAAAAGTTGGTATAAACGCAACATTTCTGACCATGAGGCTAAAGTTGTTTTTATAAACAATCTTCCAAAAGCATTAAAACTATTTGCCAGTCAACTTCCCAACACTCTCTCTATAGATGACTTATCTGAGAGATGTGAGTTAGAATATAGGGTTTTGGAACCCAAACTGAATCCGTCATCCTTTATGTTCACCCCCGCAAGATGATAGGCTCTCCTCTTTAGAAAGGACAGTGGCGAACATGGCTAAAGTTCTAGAAGGATTGGCCGTTACCAAATCCGAGTTAAATCAAGTGAATGCTCGACCCAAATTCGTTTCTAAGCCCAATTATAACGGTAGGCGGCGATCGAGATCCCCGCAATCCTTTAATAAATATGCCCCGAAGAACTGATGTTATAACCACCAGAAGTTTTTTCAATCATGCCAAGTCTGTTTTTGTCGTTCCGAAGAATTTCCGAATGAGTGTCAATTTCCACAGCTGACGAAAGGACAACAGACCACAGGCACAATGGTGCATCAGTATCGGGAAACGTCTGGCGTAGGAAGTAGAAGACCGTACTTTCTGCACATCAACGGCATCAACGGCGCCACAGGGAAGAAACCAACTACAATCCGACATCCCTGTCGACTCTTTTCGTCCACGCCGCATTTTTCACATAGAGACCCAAACGGACAACGCCGGTCGCAATCACCAGCCTACTTGTTTGCATGACCCGGCCAAACAGCCCAACAAACTTCTGCACCTTCTTGATTTCAAAACTGGCGAAGAGTTCATCGTAGACACAGGTGCGGCAGTCTCAGTTCTCAAAGGTGATTCAATGGCCGAGATGTCGCTGGGCGTTCTTCTCGCAACAGCTACAGGCGAGCCCATACCAACTTATGGCTGCCGGTACCGCACACTCAACATAGGTCTACGACGCGAATTTTCTCACAATTTCATCATTGCCAAGGTCTCACATAATATAATAGGCCTTGATTTCCTTCTGAAATTTCGGCTCATTGTTGATCTTGCCAATCAAAAGATCATCGACCCCTCCACCGGACTTGAGCAAAGTATTTGGACACTTGCCTCCGAGCGTTTGGAGTTACAGGTCATTCAGCCAACCCCAGTGCATCATTCAGCAGAGATATCAGCATATCTTCAAAAATACAGATCGCTTTTCGATCTTAACAAATCGGAGCTACGAGTCCCCAACACGATGTACTATATCGTCACAGAAGGACAACCTATTGCACTCAAGAAGCGACCACTGGCTCCTGCTAAGCTGAAAGCTGCCCAAGAAGAATTCTCAAGGCTTCTGGAAGAGGGAATCATCAGACCATTGAAAAGTTCATAGGCGTCACCACTGCACTTAGTCTCTAAATCAAACGGATCATACAGAGCCTGCGGAGACTACCGTAAGCTAAAGTCAGTGAGAAAATCTGATGCATATCCTATTCCAAATATTAACACTTTACTTGAAAAACTCAACGGCAGCAATTTCGTCTCAGTGATTGACCTCAGACAAGCCTACCGTCACATCCCGGTAGCACCAGAGGATGTCGAGAAAACGGCAGTCATCACTCCATTTGGCCTTTTAGAATATCTTTACATGCATTTTGGACTTAAATGTGCTACACAGACATTTCAAAGATTCATGGACAACATACTTCGCGACGACTCTGCTTATTGTATGTCATATCTCGATGACATTATGGTATTCAGTCCAGATTTAGAATCTCATGCAAAGCATCTACGAAATGTCCTCTCACGCTTATCCAACAACGGACTCAAGATCAACTGTGACAAGACGCAGATTGCAACTACATCCGTGGACTTCTTAGGGCATCGTATCACGGCCCATGGTATTCAACTGTTGCCGTCAAAGACGAATTAAATCAAGAATATCAAGTCACCGAGGACTGGTAGCGCGTTGCAGAAAATTCTGCGAGTTCTAAACCACGATCGCAAGTTCCTTCCGGGCCTTTTAAAACAACTTTATCCTTTGTGCAGTCACCTGCGGAACCGAAAAGGACTTAGCAAGAATTCCATCATTGCTTGATTTCGAAAAGACATTTCTACTCACGACAGATGCTTCTGAATTCGCTATTGGAGCCACGTTGGAACAAGAGATCGACGGAATTCGGAATCCTATCAGTTTCTACTAGCGTACTCTCCAACCAGTTGAAATGAGGTACGACACTTTCGGTCGAAAACTACTCGCCATACACGACGCAGTGCGCAATTTTATCAGCATCATTGGCAGTAGCAGGTTTGTTGTTTTCACAGATCATGCATCATTAGTTAGCATACTTCGAAACGCAACTTCATCTATCGCCAAGTACCCTGCCAGAGTGGAAAGACAGCTTTCACGTCTAAGTGAATGTCAATTTGACATTTTTCACGTCAATGACAAACAGAACTTCATTGCAGATGCCCTTTCCAGGCCAGACGTCTCTCAACAACCACCTTCGTCCTCGCCATTCACTGTCAACTCCGTGACACCCAGTGCACCTGCACTAACGCCAACCCTCCTGCAAACGGAACAACGTGGTGACATTCACATTCAAAGATCAATAGCCCGTCACCCAACCAAGTTCATATGCCGTCTCTGGGAAGGCTTACCAATTGTTTACTTCACGGGTACGCAGCCCAACAAGCCAGTTCTGCCGACCAGCCTTCAGAGGAAAGTTTTCAATTCAATTCACTCAATTTCTCACCCAGGAAGCCAAGCGACTGTCCGACTTCTTACAGATCATTTCTGGGGTTACAGACCTAGGCAGAATGTTAAACGATGGGTCTCAGAGTGTGCAATTTGTCAGAAAAACAAGATCACACGACACGCTCGTTCTAAGTTGCAACATTTTCGAACTACTCGCCTAGCCATCGTCCACATCAACATAGTTCATCTGACAAAAGTTCAAGGTTTCAGCTACCTTCTAACTATGATCGATAGATTTACACGGTGGCCTGCGGCATTACCTCTTGGCACCATTTCTGCAGACGAAGTAACTAACGGTTTTATCTCTGCATGGATATCCAATTACGGTGTTCCCAATGAGGTCATCATGGACAGAGGCACTTGCTTCTCATCTGATCGTTTCAAAACCACCTTGCGGTACATGGGATGCATCTTACGCCAGACGACTGCCTACCATCCCCAAGTTAATGGCATGGTAGAGAGAATGCATAGGGAACTCAAAGCTGCTTTAGCATCGTCGTCCATTAATGGCAACTGGGTCGATGCACTACCTTTAGTTCTGCTTGCCATGCGTTCCCGTACTCGTGAATCCATTAAAACGTCTGCGTCACAACTTTTGTATGCCATGGATCTACGCCTGCCTAGTCAGCTCCCACGTCTACTACCGGCACAAGATGACCCACAAGACGAAGCTACCCGCCTTCGACATCATTTCGGTAACAGGTCTGAACAGCAATCGAGACATACGCCTCATCCAGTCTTCGTTCACCCACAGCTCCACAGCTACAAGAGAGTACTCGTTCGCAACAATAATGCTGTTGCACCACTACAACCCAAGTATCGCGGTCTTTACCCGATTTTGCTCAGACAACCAAAATACTTCATTATTATGCAAGGCGCTACACCGACATCAGTAAGCATAGACAGGTTGAAACCGTTTATCGAACCACCTGATCCTGAGAGCGTTCAACCTTCTACACACGTCTCAGGCTCCGTCTGCTCACAATCTCAATATCCTGAATTGTATAACGCGTAATTGATTTTCTTTTAAACATTATCATTAACTATCAAATTTTTTTAACCTTACGTTATTTTTCGTATTTGTCTCACGTGGCATAACCAGCTGTTCTTATCTAACAATTGTGTAGCATTTTTGAACAGTTCTTTGTTATTATGCCATCTCTAAGGCAATGTTCGAGTACATATTTTTATGCAGCTACCTTTGATTTTAATGTATATATTTTTACATTATAATGTATTTCTCACACATGACATTACACTGCCTATTTTGGTATGACCAGCTACTTAGAGCTAACGCCTTCGTGTAGCAACACTAAGTAGTGATCAGCTTCATATCATGGTACAGGCCACCTTCAATGCATTTCTCAACTTTATCAATTGCACAAAGACCACTCTACAAATGTCATGACCACAACGTCGAGCACTTTAGCTCCTTTGGTCGTATACAAACACATTGACAACGATCCAACCTGGTTAGGTTTTAACTTAAACCTGGCAAATTCAGAGGCGATTTACCTCGAAATCTTCACGCTGCGGCTCCCAAAACTTACACTGCTCTATGTGGCCTCACGTGCTATGACCGACCACTAGAGCTAACAATTTGTGTAGCAATTCCCAGTGGTTACCTGGCATCATATCATTGTTGAAGCAACCAACAAGCATATTTAAGCCCAGCACTTATGGTTCATCATATTTTTGCTTAACTTGGTTCGAACTCTGTCATGCATTTCTTATCTAGCCCCGCAGAGAGGAATATTTTTTTCTTTTTTTATTCAGAGAGGAAAGTGTTGTAACGACACAAATCAATCGCCGACATATTGCGTAAATTAAATTCAAATTTATTTACGTTGCACCAATGAGAAAAAAGCGAAATTGCCGTTTAACCACGTTTAACCAATAGTGTGCAATTAGACATATTGTATGCTATTTAAGCACGGTAAGTTACCATGCAAGTCAGTTGTGGCATTTGCATTCTACCTGCTTCACGCGTGTGCGTTCTGTCGGCTGTCAATTCCTACGCTGGTGATTTGATAGTTTCACCAACAACTAACTACATCCGCGACTCATCTTGTTGAGGTATACCGGAGAGACGAGCCAATTAAGTGCAGAACCTGCAGGACGCCATCCACAGCGTGATTACAGCTCAACCACGGGAGCGACAACTCAACCAGAGTCCACCCAAGGCTCTAGGACATCTTCAAACTCTGAAGACTTCAAGATAACGCATTACCAGGCCCTCTTAAGGGCCCCCATATCAGTAACTAATCTCTATTCAGAGCACCTTAACCGAGTTTGTAACGTAGTACGGCATTTACTTGAAGCCGGGGCGTTTACAAAATTGGTGACCGCGCCAGGATATTGATTATTGTTCTGATTTTTTTGGTATAAATAAAATTGACTTTTTCATCTATTTGGGATAAATAGATTGACATTTGTGTTTTCTTTACCCTGATCGTGGTTTTCTGGGAAATCTGTTGGGTATATATTCGTGGATTTGTTGGGATAATTATAATACATTGTCATCAAAGGCCAACGGGGCCTCTATTTAACTTTCCTACGTACGAAACGGCACCGTAAGTACTCGACAAACTCAAATTTCGGATTTTTGGAAACAGTGACTTTGTGCTGCGCTCACTCAACTGTGGAAGCTGTTTGTGGGTAAGCGTTGCGTTAAAGTTTATTTATACATTTTCATATTGCTTATAAATTTATGCTTTTAAGATCCCGTAAGATTGTTAAAATGTCAGGTCCAATTTTAGATATTGATGTTCCTGTTTGGGATGGAGATAGTGAGCTATTTTTTTATGCGCGTAGACTCCGCTTTCTCCCCGTTTCCTGATTATGACAGTCATCAAAAACTGTCGAAGGTTTTTGCTAAACTACCTTCTGAATTGCAGCGACGGATTTATCCTAAGCTTGAGGCCATTAGGAAGCTACCTAATCCCATTTTGGGCCTACAAAACGAGGTAGAATCCTTGCTTGGACCCACGGAAACTGAGCAGATAATAAACAAATATGCGCAGTTAGATATGCCAAATCTTGGCCCCATAGAAATACTGAGGGAATTACGGAAACGTTGGTATAAAACCAACATTTCTGACCATGAGGCTAAGGTTGTTTTTATTAACAATCTTCCCCAAACATTAAAACTCTTTGCCAGACAGCTCCCCAACACTCTCTCTATAGATGACTTATCTGAGAGATGTGAGTTAGAATATAGGGTTTTGGAACCCAAAGTGAATCCATCATCCTTTTCTTCACCCCCGCAAGATGATAGAATCTCCTCTTTAGAGAGAACAGTGGCGAACATGGCCAAAGTTCTAGAAGGATTGGCTATTACCAAATCCGAGATAAATCAAGTGAATGCTCGACCAAAATTCGTTTCCAAGTCAAATTATAATGGTAGGCGGCGATCGAGATCTCCGCAATCATTTAATAAATATGCCCCAAAGAACTGGTGTTATAACCACCAGAAGTTTTTTATGCTTGCCAAGTTTGTCTTTGTCGTTCCGAAGAATTTCCGAATGAGTGTCAATTTCCACAGCTGACGGAGAGGACAACAGACCGCAGGCACAAGGGTGCATCAGCATCGGGGAACCGTCTGGCGCAGGAAGTAGAAGACTGTACTTTCTGCACATCAACGGCATCAACGGCGCTACAGGGAAGAAGCCAACGACAATCCGACATCCCTGTCGACTCTTTTCGTCCACGCCGAATTTTTCACATAGAGAACCAAACAGATAATGCCGGTCGCAATCACCAGCCTACTTGTTTGCATGACCCGGCCAAACAGCCCAACGAGCTTCTGCACCTTCTTGATTTCAAAACTGGCGAAGAGTACATCGTAGACACAGGTGAGGCAGTCTCAGTTCTCAAAGGTGATTCAATGGCCGAGATGTCGCTAGGCGTTCTTCTCGCAACAGCTACAGGCGAGCCCATACCAACTTATGGCTGCCAATACCGCACACTCAACATAGGTCTACGACGTGAATTTTCCCACAACTTCATCATTGCCAAGGTCTCACATAATATAATAGGCCTTGATTTCCTTCTAAAATTTCGGCTCATTGTTGATCTTGCCAATCAAAATATCATCGACCCCTCCACCGGACTTGAACAAAGCTTTTGGACACTTGCCTCCGAGCGTTTGGAGTTACAGGTCATTCAACCAACCCCAGTGCATCATTCAGCAGAGATATCAGCAGCTCTTCGAAAATACAAATCGCTTTTCGATCTTAACAAATCCGATCTGCGAGTCTCCAACACGATGCATCACATCGTCACAAAAGGACAACCTATTGCACTCAAGAAGCGACCACTGGCTCCTGCTAAGTTGAAAGCTGCCCAAGAAGAATTCTCAAGGCTTTTGGAAGAGGGAATCATCAGACCATCGAAAAGTTCATGGCGTCACCACTGCACTTAGTCTCAAAATCAAACGGATCGTACAGAGCCTGTGGAGACTACCGTAAGCTAAATTCAGTGACAAAATCTAATGCATATCCTATTCCAAATATCAACACTTTACTTGAAAAACTCAACGGCAGCAATTTCTTCTCAGTGATTGACCTCAGACAAGCGTACCATCCCATACCGGTAGCACCAGAGGATATCGAGAAAACTGCAGTCATCACTCCATTTGGCCTTTTTGAATATCTTTACATGCCTTTTGGACTCAAGTGTGCTACTCAGACATTTCAAAGATTCATAGACAACATACTTCGCGACGACTCTGCTTATTGTATGTCATATCTAGATGACATTATGGTATTCAGTCCAGATCTAGAATCTCATGCGAAACATCTACGAAATGTCCTCTCACGCTTATCCAACCACGGACTCAAGATCAACTGTGACAAGACGCAGATTGCAACTTCATCCGTCGACTTCTTAGGGCATCGTATCACGGCCCAAGGTATTCAACCGTTGCCGTCAAAGACGAATTCAATCAAGAATATCAAGTCACCGAGGACTTTGAGCGATTTGCAGAAAATCCTGGGAGTACTAAACTATTATCGCAAGTTCCTTCCAGGACTTTCAAAACAACTTTATCCTTTGTGCAGGCACCTGCGGAACCGAAAAGGACTTAGCAAGAATTCCATCATTGCTCGGTCATCCGAAGACGAGGAATTACTTCGACTTGCCATTAACTCGTTAGCAAATGCCACAATGCTAACGCATCCAGATTTCGAAAAGCCATTTCTACTCACGACAGATGCTTCTGAATTCGCTATTGGAGTCACTTTGGAACAAGAGATCGACGGAGTTCGGAAGCCTATCAGTTTCTACTCGCGTACTCTCCAACCAGTAGAATCGAGGTACGACACTTTCGGCCGAGAACTTCTCGCCATCCACGACGCAGTGCGCCATTTTATCAGCATCATTAGCAGAAGAAGATTTGTTGTTTTCACAGATCATGCACCACTAGTTAGCGCACTTCGAAACGCAACTTCATCTATCGCCAAGCACCCTGCCAGAGTGGAAAGACAGCTTTCTCGTCTAAGCGAATGGCAATTTGACGTGTTTCACGTCAAGGGCAAATAGAACTTCATTGCAGATGCCCTGTCTAGGCCAGACGTCTCTCTACAACCACCTTCGCCGTCACCATTCACTGTCAACTCCGTGGCACTCAGTGAACCTGCACTAACGCCAACTCTCCTGCGAACTGAACAACGCGGTGACATTCACATTCAAAGATCAATAGCCTGTCACCCAACCAAGTTCATATGCCGTCTGTGGGAAGGCTTACCAATTGTTTACTTCACGGGTACGCAGCCCAACAAGCCAGTTCTGCCGACCAGCCTTCAGAGAAAAGTTTTCGATTCAATTCACTCAATTTCTCACCCAGAAAGCCAAGCGACTGTCCGACTTCTTAAAGATCGTTTCTGGGGTCACAGACTTAGGCAGAATGTTAAACGATGGGTCTCAGAGTGTGCTATTTGTCAGAAAAACAAGATCACACGACACACTCGTTCTAAGTTGCAACATTTTCGGTCTACTTCTCGCCTAGCCGTCGTCCACATCGACATAGTTCATCTGACAAAGGTTCAAGGTTTCAGCTACCTTCTAACTATGATCGATAGATTTACACGGTGGCCTGTGGCATTACCGCTTGGCACCATTTCTGCAGACGAAGTAACTAACGGTTTTATCTCTGCATGGATATCCAATTACGGTGTTCTCAATGAGGTCATCACGGACAGAGGCACTTGTTTCTCATCTGATCGTTTCAAAACCACCTTGCGGTACATGGGATGCATCTTACGCCAGATGACTGCCTACCATCCCCAAGCTAATGGCATGGTAGAGAGAATGCATAGGGAACTCAAAGCAGCTTGAGCATCCTCGTCCATTAATGGCAACTGGGTCGATGCACTACCTTTAGTTCTGCTTGCCATGCGTTCCGTACTCGTGAATCCATTAAAACGTCTGCGTCACAACTCTTGTATGGCATGGATCTACGCCTGCCTAGTCAGCTCCCACGTCTACTACCGGCACAAGATGACCCACAAGACGAAGCCACCCGCCTTCGACTTCATTTCGGTAACATGTCCGAACAGCAGCCGAGACAGACGCCTCGTCCAGTCTTCGTTCACCCACAGCTCCACAGCTGCAAGAGAGTACTCGTTCGCAACGACACTGCTGTTGCACCACTACAACCAAAGTATCGCGGTCCTTACCCGATTTTGCTCAAACAACCAAAATACTTCATCATTATGCAAGGCGCTACACCGACATCAGTAAGCATAGACAAGTTGAAACCGTTTATCGAACCACCTGATCCTGAGAGCGTTCAACCTTCTACACACGTCTCAGGCTCCGTCTGCCCACAATCTCAATAACCTGCTTTTTATAACGCGTAATTAATTTTTTTTAAACATTAACATTAACTATCAAAATTTTTCTTTAACCTTACATTATTTTTCGTAGTTGTCTCACGTGGAATAACCAGCTGTTCTTAGCTAACAATTGTGTAGCATTTTTGAACAGTTCTTTGGTATTATGTCATCTCTGAGGGAATGTTCGTGTACATATTTTTATGCAGTTACCTTTGATTTTAATGTATATATTTTTACATTATAATGTATTTCTCACACATGGCATTACACTGCCTATTTTGGTATGACCAGCTACTTAGAGCTAACGCTTTCGAGTAGCAACACCAAGTAGTGATCAGCTTCATATCATGGTACAGGCCACTTTCAATGCATATCTCAACTTTATCAATTGCACAAAGACCACTCTACAAATGTCATGACCACAACGTCGAGCACTCTATCTCCTTTGGTCGTATACAAACACATTGACAACGATCCAACCTGCTTAGGTTTTTATCTTAAACCTGGAAAATTCAGAGGCGATTTACCTCGAAATCTTCACGCTGCGGCTCCCAAAACTTACACTGCTCTATTTTGCCTTACGTGGTATGACCGACCACTAGAGCTAATAATTTGTGTAGCAATTCCTAGTGGTTACCTGGCATCATATCATTGTTGAAGCAACCAACAAGCATATTTAAGCCCAGCACTTATGGTTCATCATATTTTTGGTTCGAACTCTGTCATGCATTTCTTATCTAGCCTCGCAGAGAGGAATATTTTTTTTCTTTTCATATAGGAAAGTGTTGTAACGACACAAATCAATCGCCGACATATTGCGTAAATTAAATTCAAATTTATTTACGCTGCACCAATGAGAAAAAAGCAAATTGCCGTTTAACCACGTTTAACCACGTTTAACCAATAGTATGCAACTACACATATTGCATGCTATTTAAGCACGGTAATTTACCATGCAAGTCAGTTGTGGAATTTGCATTCTACCTCCTTCACGCGTGTGCGTTCTGTCGGCTGTCAATACCTACGCTGGTGATTTGATAGTTTCACCAACAACTAAATACATCCGTGACTCACCTTGTTGCGGTATACCGGAGAGACGAGCCAATTAAGTGCAGAACCTGCGGGACACTATCCACAACGCGATTACAGCTCAACCACGGGAGCGACAACTCAACCAGAGTCCACCCAATGCTCTAGAACATCTTCAAACTCTGAAGACTTCAAGAGAACGCATTACCAGGCCCTCTTAAGGGCCCGCATATCAGTAACTAATCTCTATTCAGAGCACCTTAACCGAGTTTGTAACGTCGTACGGCATTTACTTGAAGCCGGGCGTTTACAAAATTGGCGACCGCGCCAGGATATTGATTATTGTTCTGATTTTTTTGGTATAAATAAAATTGACTTCCTTTTTCATCAATTTGGGATAAATAGATTGACATTTGTGTTTTCTTTACCCTGATCGTGGTTTTCTGGGAAATCTGTTGGATATATATTCGTGGATTTGTGGGGATAATTATAATACATTGTCATCAAAGGCCAACGGGGCCTCTGTTTAACCTTCTTACGTACGAAACGGCACCGTACGTACTCGAAAAACTCAATTTCGGAGTTTTGGAAACAGTGACTTTTTGTTCTGCGCTCACTCAACTGTGGAAGCTGTTTGTGGGTAAGCGTTTCGTTAAAGTTTATTTATACATTTTCATATTGCTTATAAATTTATGCTTTTAAGATCCCGTAAGATTGTTAGAATGTCAGGTCCAATTTTAGATAATGATGTTCCTGTTTGGGATGGAGATAGTGAGCTATTTTTTATGCGCTTAGACTCCGCTTTCTCCCCGTTTCCTGATTATGACAGTCATCAAAAACTGTCGAAGGTTTTTGCTAAACTACCTTCTGAATTGCAGCGACGGATTTATCCTAAGTTGAGGCCATTAGGAAGCTACCTAATCCCATTTTTGGCCTACAAAACGAGGTAGAATCCTTGCTTGGACCCACTAAAACTGAGCAGATAATAAACAAATATGCGCAGTTAGATATGCCAAATCTTGGCCCCATAGAAATACTGAGGGAATTATGGAAACGTTGGTATAAAACCAACATTTCTGACCATGAGGCTAAGGTTGTTTTTATTAACAATCTTCCTCAAACATTAAAACTCTTTGCCAGACAGCTCCCCAACACTCTCTCTATAGATGACTTATCTGAGAGATGAGTTAGAATATAGGGTTTTGGAACCCAAAGTGAATCCATCATCCTTTTCTTCACCCCTGCAAGATGATAGAATCTCCTCCTTAGAGAGAACAGTGGCGAACATGGCCAAAGTTCTAGAAGGATTGGCCATTACCAAATCCGAGATAAATCATGTGAATGCTCGACCAAAATTCGTTTCCAAGTCAAATTATAATGGTAGGCGATCGAGATCTCCGCAATCATTTAATAAATATGCTCCAAAGAACTGGTGTTATAACCACCAGAAGTTTTTTATGCTTGCCAAGTTTGTCTTTGTCATTCCGAAGAATTTCCGAATGAGTGTCAATTTCCACAGCTGACTGAGAGGACAACAGACCGCAGGCACAAGGGTGCATCAGTATCGGGAAACGTCTGGCGCAGGAAGTAGAAGACTGTACTTTCTGCACATCAACGGCATCAACGGCGCTACAGGAAGAAGCCAACTACAATCCTACATCCCTGTCGACTCTTTTCGTCCACGCCGAATTTTTCACATAAAGAACCAAACAGACAATGCCGGTCGCAATCACCAGCCTACTTGTTTGCATGACCCGGCCAAACAGCCCAACGAACTTCTGCACCTTCTTGATTTCAAAACTGGCAAAAGAGTTCATCGTAGACACAGGTGCGGCAGTCTCAGTTCTCAAAGGTGATTCAATGGCCGAGATGTCGCTAGGCGCCGACATATTGCGTAAATTAAATTCAAATTTATTTACGTTGCACCAATGATAAAAAAGCGAAATTGCCGTTAAACCACGTTTAACCAATAGTGTGCAAGTAGACATATTGCATGCTATTTAAGCACGATAATTTACCATGCAAGTCAGTTGTGGCATTTGCATTCTACCTGCTTCACGCATGTGCGTTCTGTCGGCTGTCAATACCTACGCTGGTGATTTGATAGTTTCACCAACAACTAACTACATCAGTGACTCATCTTGTTGCGGGATACCGGAGAGACGAGCCAATTGAGTGCAGGACCTGCAGGACACCATCCACCACGCGATTACAGCTCAACCACGGGAGCGACAACTCAACCAGAGTCCACCCAAGGCTCTAGGACATCTTCAACTCTGAAGACTTCAAGAGAACGCATTACCAGGCCCTCTTAAGGGCCCCCATATCAGTAACTAATCTCTATTCAGAGCACCTTAACCGAGTTTGTAACGTCGTACGGCATTTACTTGAAGCCGGGGCGTTTACACTAATTTTTTCCAAAATTGAAATATGTATTCCAATCTTTCTTTCATTACAGATTCTCTAATTCGAAATAATAATCATTCTGCCTTATGTAGCAGACGGTTGACCATAGATAATATGGGTCGGAAAGGTGGAGGTTTATTTTTGCGGACTAATTTGTGAACCTTATGCAGCTCATATGATATCGGTGGTGTTGAGTCTACCAGCTATGCGTTTAAAAAATCTACAAAAATTGCATTTTTAAAATGTGCCGATTGTGTATTAAGTGTTGCGCAACTAGTAAAAAATTGGGTCAAATAGGAACAGAAGGATGGTACAATCTCATACACGAATTTGTATACCTGCAGTATTGCTGCTTATTAAATAAAAAGTCTTTGATAGTAAGTGACTTCAAAATAAAATTGATAATTTGATATATATATATATATATATATATATATATATATATTTATATATATAGAGCAAGTGTATAAAGGATACCGACTTTATGGCTATTGCATCAGTCCCCGATACCAACATTTTAGTTGCTGAGTCGATAAATGCGACTAGCACAATTGATTTCAATTTATGCTAAAGTTCACCAAAATTGATAAAAAAACTAACTCTGAACACCTGTTACTCCAATAAATTCATGCAATCTGGTCCTGTTCAATATCAGTTCAATAGCAAATTTTCGCATTAAACATGACATCATTCAATTAAATGTATAAAACTTATATACAGTTTGATGCGGAAACCTAATGTATGTGCAATTGTGCATTTCGTGTTGCGCACCTAGTAACAAATTAGTACAAATAGGAACAGAAAGATAAACCAAATTCAGTATACCACCTACTACTGATTAGACGCAGGTAAGCACGAAACGAATGTGTCCATGAGATTATAACTTTCGTTTATGCTGACTTTGGTTTATCCTTCTGGTCATATTTGAACTATTTTTTTATTAGGTGCGAAACGCCTAATACACAAATGTATATACATTAGTTCGCCATAACATACAGTATTTTCTGTGTCGATTTCCTGCTCAACTTCGATTTTTGTAATAATTCTGTTTAGAACTTCCATTATAAAAGTTTCTTATTTTGGTTACTTATCGAGTTGTATCTCTAAACCTTTGAATTTTGTACTGTCTTAAATAATTTATAACATGGCTTGAGTATAGTAAAAATATTTCATTATCATTACATCGAAACTGACAAACCAAACTCATGAAGCCAAACAAAGGTACATGTATTTGCACATCAAGTTTAAAATATTTATTCGAAGGAGTCTTTTACATAAAAAATGACGGTATAATCCTAGTTAGTTCTTGTGGACCCCTCGGAGACAACATATTTATTAATAATTTTGAATCAACTGAATTAAAACCATTTATCATTGTAGCCCATACGTACTTAATCTACGTTGACGATACCTTCATGATCGTTGGGAAGAATTGAGATACAAATGCACTGCTACATCCCATAAACGAGGCCGATCAAGAAATCCAGTTTACACTAGAAGATGAAAAAGACCGATATCTATCATTTATAGATTTTGGATAACAATAGATGAAGAAGGTACCATCTCAAGATCGGTTCTCAAGAGGTTCAGCCGGGCGGAGCATTATAATCAATCTTCCAGTAGTGAACCAAGGATTTACAAAAAGAACCTTGCAATCATTTTGGAACACGAATACGCAGGATTTGTTCACCTAAGAACATTGAATTAGAGCTAAACCTGCTTCGCGAAACGTTGAGGAATAATGGCTATCCCGACTGGTTTATCGAATATAATTTAATGCAATGTGATAAAATAGAGACAAATTTGAACGAAAGCAAAATATATCACAGAATAGCCCTAAATGTGCCTCTTTTGTGGAGATCTTCTAAATGTGATTTTCAAAAGAAAGGTAATTGGAGTGATTAAAGCTCAGTTCCGTTGATACATGTAAGAGTTGTGTTCAACACAAGTAACCTCGTGCGAATTAATGAAAAATACAACCTCTCTGTGACGATACCAATTTCAAAGTACCTGAAACGCTCGGTATATCAGCAAATTTAAAATGAGGCTCGAAAGAAAAATAAATCAGCAAGTTCCTTAAAACTGTTTAAGAAGGACTGCAGCTCCTGCACAAAAATTAGAAATTTGTGAACATAAACTACTCACATGACATGTTGTTAGTAGTAATAACTTTTCGCTTTTCATACAAGGAAAAACCTGGTAAAATGTTTTTGGTTTTCGAAGCTATTGAAATGAATAAGCCTAACTTCTGCTTAAACATGCAGAAAATAGTTCAAAATGAAGTCAAGTTGGACTGGACCAGAAACAGCACAAAAATATCTTCGAAAGTAGCAGATGTTTCTCAAAATGCGACACATTAAGTGATTGCGGACGCATTTAAAATGAAGGCGATAACACATCATATGGATTTAGGAGAAAGCCGTAGTCTACATTGCCTAATATCTGGTAGACATAACTAAGATGTGATTGGTTACTACAAATGTACGGTTAACATTTGATGAGTGAAAATATTACTAACGAATCCAGAATATTGGATGTAAATACCGGTAGAAATAATATTTATTAATTTAGGATATTCCATTGAATACGTTTCCACTTTCTCCTTTTAAAAAAGGTGATTTTTTTAACTATTGTTGAATATATATATATATATATATATATATAAATATTCAGCAGTTAGCTTCAATTTTTCACATTATGAGTTAAATACAATATTTCTCATGATAGTAAGTCAAGTTATATTTAAATTTATTAGTAAATAAATGATCCGAAATATATCTTTCCTCCATTTTTTCTAATAGTTTTAAAAAAATAAATTTTTGGTCTTCAAGAGAATAGTTGTATTTTGCGGACGAACAAATCTGTATAATTAGCCGATCTGTGTTGTTACTAAAACAGGCTGAATTCCAGTTGGCTTTTTCGTTCAAAAAAATTTCGTTTTCCATTAGCGGAATCAACCATCAGTCCTCTGAACGTCACAAGTTTGCAAAAACAGTCTAATGAGGCAAGCGCGATATTTCCTCTCTCCATATCATTTATCCTTATGAATGATCTTTCCCTAGCTGGGTGCGTGTGATGTTTATTTGTATGTGTGTGTAGCCATTTCCGTGACTGTTATATTCATCTAACAACAACCAACTAAGTGAAACTAGACTGGTTGAATATTAATTTACACTAAATTTGCGTTAGACTATTTGTTTTATACTCACGTTGTGAAATGACGAAATTTAGGTTTCGCACAAACTATAGGGCCCGGAAGAACAAAAATCAGATACATTTTTAATAAAATCCTGCCAAGGTAAGCTATACAATTTAGAGGAGAGACGATACGTGCACGTGAGTAATTTCACTCAAACCGCTCAAGTTGTACTTTGGAGTGGCTTGTTGTGAAATAATTGTTCTCATATCAGTAGATAAGCGCACGTTAGGCATGTGCATGTGAGCGTGTATATATAATTAAAAATTATTCAGTTCAGTATAATTAACCCATTTGTCCACCTATCTAAGTTGAAGTACCGTCCTATTATCCCACATTCCTCACCCAAATATATATAGTGGTTAAAGGGCGTAATACCGGCTCCTACTGATGAGTCGCCAGTAAGCACGAAACGAATGTGCATGAGATTATACTTTCCGTTCATGCTGCCTTTGGTTTATCATTCTGGTCACAACTGAACTAATTTGTTACTAGGTTCGCAAAACCTAATACATACTTGCATATATATTAGTTCTTCGCAACAAACAGTATTTAACTGTAATATATTGGATTGAATGATGTCATGCTTACTGCGAAATATGATAACTGATATCGATGAAGGCCAGAGTGTATGGTTTAACTGGAGTAACAGGTGTTCGAAAATTGTTGTAATTCTCAATTTGGGTGAACTTTAGCATAAATTTATATCCATCAGGTTGGTATCATGTACCGACTCGGAAACCAAAGTGTTAGTATTCGGTACTCATCGATTTCAAAAGGTATCAGTTACTAACACAATAGCCATAGTGTTAGTATCCTTTACAGACTTGGTATATATATTATATAGTGTGAGTTAGCATTGAAGTCGTATTGTCGTTGACTTTAGATTATGTTACTTCACTATTACAGGTTTACAC
>JAQBSW010005405.1:0-57759 GCA_029291075.1 Eudiplozoon nipponicum | reverse complement strand
TCTTTCGTGCATAATAAGATGCGAAAGAAAATTTTCTTATATCTGATAAAATTTCTTTTTGTTTTTGCACATAAAAAGGGTACAATGAATTTATATATATGTTTTTATACATATTTATATGTATTTTATATATTTATATAAGGTGTGAATAAATAAATATACAATTTGATTAATTGGTAAAAAACAGAAGAAAAAGAAAAATAATAATTTATTAGAAATATAGTAATGTATATATAATATATATAATATATGGATTAAGATATTGATACATTATTACTTTATATATATATTATATATATATATATATATATATATAGTGTGTACTATATATATTATAATATATAAAATATATTATATAATTAATGTATATATGTATATATATATATATATATATATATATATATATATATTATATATATATATAGGATTAGGGATGTTGGTCTCATACTGTTGCTTATATTCATATATATGTTTTTATACATATTGACATGTATTTTATATATTGATATAAGGTGTGACTAACGTAATAAATAAATATATAATAAGAATAGAAATTATTCATGTTTAATAATTAACAATGGTCCTTTTTCTATATATATATATATATATATATATATATATATATATATATATATATATATATATATATATAAAGGTGTTACGATATTATATTTAGATATATATGTATATAGATATAATGAATTATTTTAGTCATATGAGCAAATATTCTTATGCAATTATTTCTAATAGTTGATTAACTTCGCATTGTGCTTACGATTAGTTTTTTGAAAAACGTTAGTTGTCCAGACTATCTCTATCTTTCTCTCTTTAATCGTTCACCTAAGCGTCGCTATAACATTCACTCTCCATCCATCTACGTAACTTGCTGCTCCATATTTGAACTAATTTGTTGCTATGTGCGCAATACCTCATACACCATTGTATACATTAGAGTTCCCGGCTTTAAATAAAATACAGTATATGATAGTCAAGGTTTTAGTTTTATCATTTTTAAATTTTGATTACCGTGACATAGTAGCAATACAGTTATAACAAATAACAAAAGGTTCGATACTGTCTCTCTCCCCTAAAATATTCTGCATACGAGATGAGATGATGTATAGGTGAGGTAATGATTGGTCTGCTAATTATAAATAGTTATATATTGAGTTTAGTTACTGAGACAAATTCTATGATTAAAATAGTGTTGAGTCAAATATATATAAATAGAATGGTTTTGGAACGAGGTTACCACATTTGCTTAAATCTGCTATTGTGATCAGTGTTGTGTTGCCTGAGGATGGTGCTGGAAAGTAGGCACCGAAACGTCGCCAGTAAACAAAGATGTGATAGAACCGCATTTCCAGTTGAAGTAAAAACAAGTCAACCCGATCAAAGACAAAACAAAATTGGAAATTGTGAAAAATCGGATCTTTGTGTAACTGCCCGTGTACAGCAATTCAATTTCCAACATTTGAAATTTTTTTGTATCTTCCATTACGTGCATTGAGTTTTCGAGAAGTAATATTTTGCCTTCAGAATGTTTTATTATATTATAAAATGCAATCATGTATACTCATTGTAATAATAAGGACTGAAATATGTTTTCGTGATATCGCAGTCTTGTACTTGTTCTGAAAAAGGCGTAGATAATATCGTTAAATATAGGTTGCTCTAATTCCGCTTCCAAAAGATTGTGATTCATTTTGGAACCGATCGCCAATTCTGCTTCATACCAAATCCAATGTCTTTAAGTATAGTAAATTTCCGTCTTACCTCTGTGACACTGTGACTTGGTAAGTAACCGACTTTAGCTGACACCATCTGGATGTTTTTTGAAAAAATGCCTTCGCTCAAGTTGGTTTTGGCCTCGGTAATCTAAGCGTCAGGATTGAAATTTATGGACCAACCGGTGATGTCTGATTGCGCTTTGATGTCCCATCACCGTCGCATGTAGTTAAGGAACACCAACGGCGCTGGTTTGGTTATTGCCAATAAAGCCGCTCACGCGTCATGTTAACCTTACTACAGAAGACAGTCCGGAGAATTGTTGGATTCGCCTAAATAAATCACAAATCGCATAGTCGATTATTATTATTATTATTCATAACTTCAGTCACTTGGTCATACTGCATCGTAGTCTCATTATCCAAGAAACGGTTGAGTAGATGAAAATCTTCGGGAATCTGGTTTGAATTGGGAGAAATCATAGTTACCTTTATCTTATCAGCATAGTGACTTTGGCAGACTTTATATATGTTTGTATGTAAGTAACGAAGTTATACGTGATACTTTATAACCTGTTACTCTTGTCATTTTTTAAAATTTTAATTCATGCGTTAATATTTCTCAAATGCGTTAGTTGTTATCAAATAAATTTGATCGTTTGCTTAATCGATAAATGAGAACATGCAAGATATTTGCATGTTGACTTATTTTTTCGTGGATAAATTTAATTTTGAATAAATTTGTTATTTTATGAAAATTATTAATAAGGATGGTGTTAAATGGAAGAAAAATCCAATAACTCCAGATATTCTTGAAGGCCTTCATCTCGAAAAAGAGAGGTATCGTATGGATTTTGAGCGTTGTAACAAGGTGAGTGACCAGATTTTTAATTTCAAAATGTCATGATTAAGTGCAGTATGAAGAATTATTGCTATATATCACTATTGAACTTAATTTTGACTCAATTAATGCATCGTATTTTGTTTATGCAATTTCGCGTTTGGCTGAGCATCCAGCTCAGTTTAAAATGACATATTTTTCGTTTTCAACGCATTCCAGCACCGTTTTATGTTTCGATTATATTTAAACGGTAGGATATTTTTTGTAACCACGATTTTATAACGACCATTTTACGCAATGTTTGATGCTAAAACTAACGGAACTTTGGTTAAAGTCAATCAGTGGACTATCAGCTTCGATATTGTCTAATTCTTGATGATGTTCGATTTCAAATTTGTTCTGTTTCCCGTGTCTTAGGCCCACTTCTCGACAATTTAAATGTGCATAAATACATGCACACCCACAAACACACATGAATATAGATATCTGACGGGCCTCTAATTAGAATGTTGTCAACAGTTCAAACAAACATACTCTGGTAAGGTAGGCTATTTGATAGTTATTGATTTTAGTCTACTGAAGTTGCTAATCGTTATGGTGCATAAATGAATCCAAATATAAAATAGATCATATGCACAATATGCATTGTTATGCATTGTCATATGTTATGATAATAAATCAAATGTGTAAAATAATAATAACAATAATAATAATAATAGTAATAAATAATTAAAAATAGCATGACCAAATTAAACTGATGAACACGATAAAATCCATGATAATGGCACACTGAATATCCATGCACTAGGCAAATCCTGGTAGAATGAGCTTAGTAAGCCTCGGTGAGCACAGAGATAAGATGCCTTAATACCTTATCATGAATTTACAGAAGACATGTTTTTGATAATCTTACGTTTGAATGATTAATCATTAATGGCGAATAAACCTGTCAAGATGCTAGTAGTAAAGGTAGTTTAATAAAAATATCTTATATCCATGAAGGAGTTTCCGTGTTTCGCACCTGGATTAATTGAAATTACCTGATCTGCGTTTTGACTAACGCAGCTTTCATTGTTCCAGTAATTTTCTTTTAGCAAGATATTTCGGCCCATCTTACCGTAGGCCTTCATCAGTTGCATCTCACGAAACAAATGAAGCAAGTGTTTTATTTCCTCTAGTCATAATATTTATATACCTCAGACTGACCTTTCATTAGATATTCGCGTGTCACATATTTGTGTGTGTGTACATTTTCATAACCGTTGTTTTCATCTAACTAATTTCGACCAGAGTGGCTGAATAATAATTTATCAATTGCATGCAATAACTATTCATTTTTAACACACTCAGTGTAAATGACGTAACTGAGATGGGGGAGACCCATAATTCAGAAAACACTCGTCATAAAAACATGCCATGAGTGATTAAACCAGAAGTCCGAAAGACTATTGCACATGTTAAATTACAATTCAAACCACTAGGTTGTACTCAAGATAGAGAAGTTAATAACAGTTATTGGCGCACGCCACGCATGTCCATGTGTATGTGTATGCATAACTAAAAAACTTGGTTAAATTATTTTATTTTGAAACACATGTACGTTTTCCTAAACTTACCATTTCGAGGCGACGTACCATCCTCAATAATTGCACGGCGACTGCATAGAATAACTAAGGAGAACTTTCCAAGTGCTAAAGTTAATATGACATATAGTACACAGAGAATCATGAGGTTGGATGCCAAAATAAATTGCCAATTCTGTCCAAATCATTCATAATCTACAAATTCTCTCAGCAACAATTACCACAGAAATTGATTAACAAAGGCTTGGCACCGTCAGGAAAATCAGCTATTTCCGATCATATATTGGAAACAGGGCACCCAGTCAATTCGACCAATTTCTCAATTCTACATAAAGCAAAATCAGAAAAATTATTATTTATTTATGAAGCCCTTTATATAAAACAACAAGCACCTGACCTAAATATTCAAAAGTTTCATCAACATGATATTCTAATCGACTGGCCACGAATAACAAAATTCAACAACAATTTACTAGTATCCAGGCAAGACCGAACAGGCCCTCGACTAGAATCAACAAACATTCAATCGGATTGGCAACAAACTGAAGAGGAAAAAAACAGATGCGCATACGGTGACAGAAGTTTCCAAACAATATGAGCGTTCAACACTGCAATCCACACTTGCGCTGTTACCATGTGAAGAATACAAATTTGCGCAACAAGGTGAAACGAAAACTACACTCGGATATATATATATATATATATATATATATATATATATATATATATATATATCTAATAAGAAAGAAAACATTAATTGCAAAGTGGATAATGGCCATTTATATTGAGATTACTAAATTTCGGTTTACAATCATTTATTTATATACATTCTTGGCTTTCATTTGATTTGGGTGGCAGCAAATCTGACTCGGTTTTACTTCTATTCATTGTTTTGGCTGATTGGTAAGTGCGCATGTGTTTTTGTCTGTGTGTGTGCCTGTTTGCATGTTAAGTTCATTCTTGGTATATTGCAAAGTGATATCTGAGATCTGACATTATTGTATTGATGGCTTGAGAATTAACCATCTGTTCGCATTGCTCGCTGTTACGTGAACATGTGCTATTTTTCCGAGTGTAGTCTTTCGTTTCATCTTTTTGCGCAAATTTGTGTTCTTCACTTGGTAACAGTGCAAGTGCGGATTGAAGTGTTGAACGTTCATATTTCTTGGAAATTTTTGCCACCGCATGTGCATCTGTTTTTTCCTCTTCAGTTTGTTGGCAATCGGATTGAATATTTGTTGAGCGTGTTCGGTCTGAACTTTACATGCAAACAGACACACACACACCAAGACAAAAATGCACGGACACTTATCAATCAGCCAAAACAAGAAATAGAAGTAAAACCGAGTCAGATTTGTTGCCACCTACATAATCAAATGGAAATCCAGAATGCATATAAATGAATGATTGTAGAGCTAAGTTTAGTAATCTCGAAATAAATGGCCATTTTCTCATTCTAACAATAACGCTCTTTTAGATACTATGACTATGGCGGGTATTCATCATATCACTAAGTCCAATATCGAATTGCCAAATATCGAAAATAGTTAAAGTTCACAAATAATTCATTAAAAATAGTTTAAGTTTTAACTTCAGCGTATTTTATGTGCGAACATTATAAACAACTTGGACACACGTACGATGAATATATAAGAAATCGATGTATGTTGTGTACCTGAAACAGGAATGCGGGATCCTATATGCATTTCAGACCTGAGTGCATAAACTTTATTTACGCGTCATTGGCTTTGTAACTCTGGTTCCACGGTGTTTTCTCAAGACAGTAAATAAAGCGACGGAATTGTCCTTTGTACACGGAAATATGTAAACTTAAATTAATTCAAAATAAATTAACGTTCGCTTTTTGTTGTATCTGCATATGCTCCTACTGATTGCAGCGCAAACGAAAGCAAGGACGCTTTTTACTCCGAACTAAGCTCCTTACTAAGTAGAGAACAAAGTTCGGATATAGTCTTGGTTATGGATGACCTGAATGCTCAAATTGGTTGCTTAAATAACACGGAATTTCAGTTTGGGGGAAGATAAACTTTAAGCTGGACGCGTAACAATAAATATGAGCGACCGTTCGATAGCTCCGCGTAACATAGATTATATTTAAGTAGTATAAACTTTAGACGTATTGGAAGACATTGCGCCATATGGCGTTTCTCAGACCCCGGGCAAATGTGGACTCGAATAGATCATGGAGAAATTAGTTATAGATTGCGTGGTTACATCCAGCATTTTCGTCCTTTTTGGAACACTTATGTCGACTCGGACCATGCACTTATCCTTTGTAGATTTGCATCAAATTTTCCGGGAAAATAAATAACAATAAACCTCAAATAGATGTAAACGATTCGAATAACCATTCGTACGACAAAAAATTCAGATATTTTAAAGCCAATGCTATCTAGTCTTGATGGCGAATATTTTTGTTTACTTTACACGAAATTAAGCACCACTATGCACAATGTAGGTACTATTATATGTGGCATTGTAGACCACCTTAGAAAAAATTATTGGTTCCCTGTAAAATATATGGTGATACTAGAAAGAAGGCACCAAATTCGCCATAGCTTTGCTCAGAATAATATTCGTACAAGTGTATAACGCCAACTTGAGTGGATTCTAAAAATCGATCTGGAGTCCTTTTGGACCAGAAAGGCTAAAGAAATGAATGAAGCGTTCGGATCAGGTAATAGCCGCTGTTTGTTCGAACTATTCTGCGCAACAGTTCCTATAAAATTAACAGTTAGCGAAACTAAAAATGATAGTGACAACCATCTATTAACCGAAAAAATAAGTTAATTCGATAGGTGGCCTGGACACTTCAAAAATCAATTTTCTGATGCACCTGCGTCAGTTCTGAATCCCGAAAGCAAACCTGTATCAGCAGTGTTGAATTTTAATCTCGAAGAAACATCAAAGGTCGAAATACAGAATGCAATCCTATTTCCTAAACGTCACAAACCTGCAGACCCCGATGATTTGCGATATTATTTCGGGAGAGTTGGCTAATCTTTTTCGTACTATATGGAATGATGAGACCGTACAACTTGCTTGAAATGAGTTGACCATTATTCCTATCTTCAAAAAGAAAATCTTAATTCGTGTTATGGCAGATTGTAGTTGGGTAGTTGGAGCCTAAGGTCTAAAGGGATGCTGTATAGGCTCTACTTAAGAGAAAAGCTCCCCAAGAAACATTATTTAGTGTAAAACTGGAAATTGTGTGTAGTGTACGGCAAGGTGACTCAGTGGTTAGAGCACCAGATTCCGAAGTAAACGTGCCCAGGTTCGAGCCCTGACCGTGGCAAATTCTGGACAGTAGGTGATGAGATCCCAATAAGGACGAAATCGGTCTACTGGATGAGTTGCCTTATCTACAATATGCACTAATTAGTTTATACTAACAAATTTAGTCCTAATAGGCCAAATAATAGAGCACAGTAAATAGGTTGAAACGTTTGTGAAAGAGTAAACACTACGCAAGGAAACGTTGGCGGGTATCTTTAATGTAAGAGATGGACATTGGCCCTGTTCGTGGCTTAATAAAGTTATGCATGTTCTGATAAATGACACTAACAAGCAGGATAGCTTTCCACCAAATAGTTTTGGTCAGAAATAAAATTTGTAAATACACAAGCATAAATTAGGTTAAATTCGACTGCTACCATAAAACGACGTTAAGCAAGCGCCTATGTGCATTGTGTTCTTCACCACTTAATACAAAAAGAACTGTAAGAGTCAAATTCCTACGACTGGACCAACTTCATTTTCATCTATGTACAAAAGCCCATTATGAGGACATCCTATACACACACACAAACAAACACACACACACACATATATATATATATATATATATAGTACGGCAATTCTTAGGTACATTTTTATTCTTGCATGTGCAGAACACAATTTTCAGTAATATTTTTTATTCAAAGTAATTTTTATCACCGCCCGCGCAACCAATGTTCGTTTAATTATTCTAGAGTTCAATATTCTCCATTTTCGTATATAATGTCATTTTTATAGAGCAGTCACTTTTGTTTGTTTTGATTCCTCACTCTAAGGTAACTTTGAGATGGGCTGATTGAGGTCGTCTTGAAAAACTTGTTTCTGAGTACAATCAATTCTCAAGTTAATAAATTTACATATCAAACTTGTATTCAATATATAATTTATTGTGAAACTAATAATCGTTTTTGCTGTGTTTAATTAAGAAGTTTTAATCAAGATTGCGATTCTGATACAAAAACCTAACCGATCATGTGCATAAATTTGTCCTTATCAACTAAAAACTGTATAGTTTAGAAAAGGCAATTGATCCGCTAGACCGGTTTCGTCCTTATTAGAAACTCATCATTTACTGTACAGAATTTGCCACGGACAAGACTCGAACATTGGCAAGTCTTCATCAGAAACTATTCCTCTAACCACTGAGCCAACTTGCTGCACACTTCAAAATTTCCAGTTATATACTAATTGATGTTTCTTGGTGGCCTATCCTTTACATGGAGCCTATTTGGCATCCTTTTAGACCGAAAGTTCCAACTAGCCATCCACAATCTGTCATTATTGAACAGAAACTCTACATAGAGTAGTGGTATTGTATTCAACATTTATATAATTAAGCGAACATTGGTTGAGCGAATTGGAACAAACAATACTTTAATCAAGGTTGCGATCTTGATAAAAACACATAACCCATTGTTTGCATAAATTTGACAGTATAAATGAAGCATTGTATCGTGTATAAAAGGCAATTCATCCTGAAGACCAGTTTCGACCCTCTTAGGAACTGATCACGTATTGTCCAGAATTTACCTTGGACAGAAATCGAACATGGCCAAATCCGCTACGAAAACTTTTTCTCTAACCACTGAATCACCCTGCCGCATATTATATACAGCTTGTAGTTATATGCTAAATATTATTTCTTGGTTAGCCTTTCCTTTAAACGGAGTCTATATGGCATACCTTTACACATCAATTTCGAACTAACCGTCACCAATCTGTCTTTATAGAATTGGAACCATACTACATGGGGAAGTGGTATTTTATTGAACATTTATATATTTAAACGAACATAAGTTGGACGGGCGATGATCATCATTAAATTGATGAAGTTTGCAATCTTGATATGAAGACCTGACCCATTATAGGCATACATTTCTCGGTACAAACGAAGCATTGTGTAGTGTAGGAAGGGCTATTCATCTAGTTGACCGGTTTTTTTCTTTTTGGCAACTGTCCAGAATTTGCTGCAGACAAGGCTTGAACCTGGACACATCTGCTTCGTAAAATAGATTCTGTTTGTTGATGGGAGCTAATATATATGGAATTTTGTATTAGATGTTGCACACCTAGTAACAAATTAGTTCAAATATGAACACAAGGATAAACCAAAGACAGCATGAACGGAACGTATAATCTCCTGTACACATTTGTTTTGTGCTTTCTGGCGACTCATCAGTACGAGCCAGTATTGCGGCCTCTACCAACTAAATATTTTGCTGAAGAATGTGGGAAAATTGGAAGATACTATCTTCTACACGGATTTGTAAACCTGCTTTGGTGAAGCTAAATTCCTATACAGTCTATATATACATACATATATAAATATATATATATATAGATATATATATATATATATATATATATATATACCTAACCTCTAAAAGTCAGTACATGATACCAACACAATGGATTTCAAGTTATGTCAACTTTCACCAAAGTTGAGAATTAAAACCACTTCTGAACACCTGTTACTCAAATAAAAACCATAAAATCTAGCTTCAATCGATATCAGTTATCATGTTTCGCGGTAATCATGATATCATTTAATTAAATATATAACGGTTACATACTCTTTGTGACGGAGAACTAATATATATGCATTTGAGTATTAGGTGTTGTGCACCTTATTAGTACAAATATGACCAGAAGGCTTAGACAAAGACGACATGAACTGAAAGTATAATCTGCACATTCGTTTCGTGCTTACTGGCGAATCAAATCAGATAAAATGTTCTGTTCATGCTGCTACCGATTTATCATTCTGGTTATATTTGAACAAATTTGTTACTAGGTACGCAAAACACTAAAAAACGTATTTATATTAACTGTCAGCAACAAACAAAATCAAATTGCTGTATATTTAATTGAATGTTGTCATGATAACTGCTAAATGTGATAATTGATATCGATCAAGGCCAGATAGTATGGAATTGCTGGATTAAAATTTGTTCAGAAGTAGTTGTAATTCAAAATTTTGGTGAACTTTTGCATGACTTACAATCCATTGAGTAAGTACCAAGTACGATATAGGCAAGCCTAGTGTTGCTACCTTTGACAGACGTGGTTTATAATAAATAAATAAATAAATATATATATATATATATATATATAGTTAGTAGGCTTTGAAATCGCGTTGTCGAAGGCTTTATATGAAGTTAGCTTCACTACTGAAGCTTTGCGCATTCGTATAGGTGAATTTATCGTCCAATATTCCCAAATTCCACACCAAAATATATAGTGGGTATAGGGTGCCATAACGGCTCCTAATGATGAGTCGCTAGTAAGCACGAAAAGAATATGCACATGAGATTTTACGTTCCGTTAGTGCTGTCTTTCGTTTATCTTTCTGGTCATATTTGAACTAATTTGTTACTGGGTTCGCAAAACCTAAAACTGTTGCCCTAACCACCAAGCCTGCCTGCCGCACACTACACAATTTGTAGTTATATATTAAATAATATTTCTTGGATTTTCTGTCCTTTATGTGGAGTCTATATGGCATCCAACTAACCATCCTCAATCTGTCGTTATAAAACAGATATCAGGCTACATTGGGAAGTTTTATTGTATTGAACATTTATATAATTGAACGAACATTGATTGCGCGGGCGGTGATAACCATTACTTTAATCAAGGATGCAATCTTGATATAAATACCTGACCCATTATGTGCATACATTTGTCAGTATAAACTAAGCATTGTATAATTTATTGTTGTGTGCGGAATAGTGATTCATTGGTTAGAGCAACAGTTTCCGAAGCAGACGTTTCCAAGTGCGAGCCCTTTCCGCGACAAGTTCTGGACAATACTTGATGAATTCGTAATGACGAAACCCGTCTGCTAGATAAACTTCCCATTCTACAATGTACAATGCTTAAATTATACTGACAGATATATGCATATAGTGAGTCAGGTGTTTATATCAAGATTAAAGTAGTGGTTATCACATCCAGCGCAGCGCGTTTTCAATTTATTATCTAATTTGTAAATCCAACACCATTTCTCTATGTAGCATGGTGTTTGTTCTATAATATGATTGGCGTTAGTTTGCTGGAACTTTAAGTCTAAAGAGACGCCATGTAGACTCCACCTGAATGGAAAGGCTAACCAAGAAACGTTGGTTAGTATATAACGGCAAACTGTGCTTAGTTCGCGGCAAAGTTGTTCGGTGGTTAGAGCTATAGTTTCTTAAGCAGATATGCCTAGGTTCGAGTCCTGTCCCTATGCAGTGCTTAGTTTATACTGACAAATGTATGCACATAATCGGTCAGGTATATTTTATTAAGATCACAACCTAGATTAAATTAATGACTATCACCGCCCGCGCTAGAAGCTAATTGACTTACCGTTGGCCGCTTATTTATAATGACTGAATCGAAAAACAGATCAGAGCTCATGGAGGAAATCAACAATGCAAAATCAATCGGAACATACTGCACAGGATTTTACAGAAAAACGAAAACTATAAACTACGACAGCCTTGGAAACTATACTGATGTGCCCTATTTGGTCAATAATTTGTGCACCGTAGCGAAAGCATGCATGCAAGATTACTCAACAAGTACGTAATTTAACTTCATTCCTCTGCTGATTTTTTAATTTACCATGTAAATAATCAAATATTTCATCCAAATCAAGTACTGGCGAAAATGGTTATAAACTAAGCAAACTATTTGTCAAGTTCTGATGTCTAATAATTTAAAAATATATTTTGTTCTTTTTATTCTAAATTTGATTTTTAAACAAGATGTTGCAAATAGAATCGCAGAGAGCCATAGATGCCGAGTTAAAATGCAGAGATCTAGAGCGTCGATTATCAGATCTAACTGAAAGAGAGTCTATCGCTCAAGAGGAACTATTAAGATCAGTGCAAAGTCGAGATTGTGAGATAGCCCGAATGAAAACTCATATTCGGCAGGTAAATGATATTGTATTTAGAGTCTACCCAATCAATTTTAACATACGGTGAATTTGTTCGTAAAATGGAATCTGACCTTAAAAGTACGTTTTTAATTCTATAAGCGATTTTCCTTTAGCGGCAAAACATCTACAACAATTTTCGTTAACTATTTTAATTTATCTTTTTATTTAACACGGGTCTATATGTTCAGTCTGCAATGTTATAAACAAAAGTCTTATACGCATACCTTCCTTGTGACAAGGACTGTTGTTCGAGTCTCCATGGGTTTTTCTTAGATATGCGGTACCATAAATATGTGTGTTTTTGAAAATTCAAAAGTTGAAGTTGAATTAATTTATCAATTAATGTGGTTCAAAAGTATAAATTGTCACAAAATTGGAAGCGTGAGATCTCTATGGAGTATTAAATCGAAACGTCAGTATCTGATTGTGAAATAAGTTAATTCGGCCGACGCAATGTCATATTCACATGTTTACAATTAAGCAAAGCTTGCACGATTATTCCAATTTGGCAACTAAACCGAGTTTTTGTGCGACCATTATCATAATCAGTAGCAACAGTCACAATAGCACCCGTACCAGCATAGCATTTTACATAATATTTTTTATCCTGACTGTATTGGCAAGATTTATGTTACCGTTGCTAGTAAAAACATTGAGAGCCTGCCAGCCGTCAAGTTAGCAATTTTTATAACCTCACAGTAACATTTATGTAAGTATGTATTAAAAATTGTGTCTCGTGGTTACTAATCACTTTGTGTTACGACGCACAAACTTCGCGAGATTTGGTCAGGTAATATATATATATATATATATATATATATATATATATATATATATATATTGTCAGTATAAACTAACCATTGTATCAGGTAGCAAATTATATTCATCTAATATACCGATTTCTTACTTATTGGTAACTCATCAAATATTGTCAAGAATTTGCCACGTACGAGAATCGAACCCGGACACATCTGTTTCGGAGTCAAAGACTCTATTCATTGCGTTACCCCATGTCGCGCACTACACGCAATTTTAATTCAAACACAAACTGATGTTTTTTGGTTAGTCATTCATTATGCAACAGACGCTATGCCACTTGGGGAAGTTGTATTTAATTGCAGCTCAGTGGTATCGTTTCTATTATTTATAAACTGTCAGTATAAAATAAACATTGCATCAGGTAGCATGGAGTCCCGTCCGCGAAAAATTCTGGATGAATTGCCTTTGCTACCTTATTGATTGTGCTGTGATAAAACAATCTTCTGAGATACAGTACACGTTTATGACTTGTTTTATACAGTATCAATAAATTAACGTGTGTATAAATTAATAAAACAAACCGAAAAGACCATCTAAACGGAGACAATGCGAAATGGGGGACCGTTCACTAATTTTGCGTATCGCCTTCAGTTAATATTCAATGCCAGAACACTGCTTCCTATTGCATATATTAATTCGCATTTTTTCTATGCAGAAAATGAAATTTGTTCCTTACGATTATATATATATATATATATATATATATATATATATATATATATGATCATCATCATCATGATGTCCAGCCATACAAAGTCAAGGAGTGAAAAAATTATATAAGTTAATTTAGACAAATTATTAGTGAGATTTACGAGAGAGAGAGAGAAGGAATACCTTGCTAAAATGAGTAAATTTATCAGGATAACTCACAGAAATGAGGCAAACTAAACCTCTCCACAACTCCATTATGGCCAAGTTAGCATTCGGGCAAGGCGACATCAGCAACACAGCTTCCTTGTGGATTTCACGGTATCACGTCATAAACAAACCGAACCTCGCAGTTAACTTTGCCCTACTAAGAAAAGAAAGTTACGAAGATGATTCTACTATACATCTGCAACAAGATCGCCACTGAGCTCGATTCGCTGCCATATCGCTAAGGGTTTCTAACCAAGAACTGTGATGTGCACGAGGACCCCATCCTGGCAGACGAGTGGGTCCTATACTACCCAATTTGGATGTAAGTGACTTCAATTGTTTCTGCCATGTCAAAATCTGCCCACCTTGTTTCTTACGCCAATTTGGTGCTGGATGAGAGAACAGAGCTCTACTGGGCAATCGAAATGAGGGCATACGCAAAACGTGACCGAGCCAACGAAGTTGATGGAGCCTTATTTGTTTTTCTAACGACGAGCTCTTATTGTCAGATCCGAAAATACGTCTACGGATGTCAACGTTAGTTATTCGTTGTTGGTAACCAACATGTGCTATACTTCTCAAACAACGATGATCGAATGCCTGTAAGCGTCTCAGATCATCAACTCTAAGAGGCCAAGTTCCACTAGCGTATAGTAAGACTGCGCGTACAGATGCATTGTAAACACGACCTTTAAGGCAAAGTGAAATATTCGCGTTTCTCCATAAATGACGAAGGTTCGAGAAAGCTACTCTAGCTTTCGCGATCCGTATTCTCACCTCGTCGGACATATTGCCTACGTTATTGATAGAGCTCCCAAGATATGTAAACCTGTCGACTATGTCTAGATCTTCATTCTACAGTCGCAACGTTGGAGTGAGTAGTAGGTGATCCTGTAACAGTATCTTACATTTAGAGGGTGAGAATTTCATACCGAAAGACGGTACAACGTCTGTTAATCTATTCAAGGTGGCCTGGGCAGCATCCTGATTGTTGAATAATAGTAAGATATCATCCGCATAATCATGATCAACTAGTTTATCGCCCGAGAAAACTTCAACTCCAGCATCCTGAATGTGTGGGAGAGTGTTGTTCATAATAGCATCGATTACAAAATTAAACAAAAATGGGAAAGTGGAAAATTATCGCGGGGGTTTTGACCTGAGATAAATTTTATTTCAAATTATTACAAGTCATTCACTTCGCCACCCATGCCGCTTGGTAATCTAATCGCCAATTAGATAAAAACATATTTTTGTTAAATTTGTCTTTTCTACATTTCTTTAATCATAAGTTCTAACTGGCCACTCTTTAACTGTCATTATGGAATGGGCTCCATGCCATGTAAGGAAGCGATTTTGAATTACAGTATTATGGAGCAATATTATTACATGGATATTCGCAGTGTATGTTAAAATTTCACTAGGTAGCAAGGGCTACTGATTGGGGAATAATGACTATATGAGGCTCGGAATAAATTGGGAAGGCAAGGACCATATCAGCAAAGTGAAACTTTTAAAGAAGTCTAAAGCAAACTTTTACATAGGGAAAAACTTCGTGTCAAATGGCAAGGATTGCACCCATCTGCGCATCCGGAGTTTATGAAATTCTCTGTCAGGATTGTAATCGTGCGTGTTTTGGAGTAACTATGTGTCCGATTGAGGTCTACATACGCGAGCATGTAATACCTTGTAAATATGGACACAAGAATAAGCCAGGTGGCAACCATCACTTAGTGGATAAATGAAGAACGCTGAAAATTGTTAACTTTATATAGCAGAAGACGATAGGTAAGGTTGCTTATAGAATTTGTTGAAATGAAATCATGTACTAGCATAACGCATACGAATGTTTTATAATATTCTGTCATTCCATCACTGAATGGAGTTGCGATCACTCATTATGTTAGTATCCTTTACAGGATCGATATAATATATAGTGAATTGACTTTAAAGTCGCATTATCAAAGATCCTCATTATGTTAACTCTACTACCGCGGAAATAGACCATCGTGCTGACTGCTATTGACGAGTCGCCAGTAAGCACGAAACGAATGTGAACAAGAGATTATACCTTTCGTTCAAGCTGACTTCGGTTTGTCTTTCTGGTTTCATTCGAACTAATTTTTTGTTATAATTAAATGAACATTGGTTGCACGGGCAGTGATAACGATTAATTTAATCAAGATTGAGATCTTGATATGAACACATGACTCATTATGTACATACGTTTGTCAGTATAAACCAACCATGGTATAGTAAAGAAAAAGCAATTCATCCAGTAGATCTTTTCCCGTACTGTCCAGAATTTCCTTTTCTACACTATATAACCTTTGGTTTATACTGGCAAATGTATGTACATAATAGGTCAGGTGTTTATATCAAGATTTCAACTTTGATTAAAATAATTTTTTACTAGTTGCTAAAAATCTTCTACACACCTGCGTAGTGGATTAGTTTTAGGAGATATAGCTGAAAAATCTCCTAAGGCATATCTAACTAAATACGAAAAAAATGTTAAAGCACGTGATTCATGTGGTTTAAATTCCTTCATTGATACTTTTTAATGACACATTTTGTAAGATCAACTATCGCTTCATTAGATAGACGTATAATTGTAACGAAATTCGCTTGACATATGCTATAATTGCATTCTTTTAAAAGAAATAAATCGATGAAAGTAAGTGACACGCGAAGTAAAGACACTAGTTTACTTGATATATTAAGACCCGAAGAAAAGAAGGATGTATTGAAAGTATTCATAAAATTGATTAAAACTGACAATTTTTAAAGACGCACATAACTTTATCCTTATACATACCTTGAAATCTGTTGCGACTGGTGGCAATTTTGTTATTTTGTTCGACGACTGGTTAAATAAAATGGGATTAGTGTTTACTTCAAGCTCGCAAACATGATTTAATGGCGAAAGCTGCAAACAGTTAATTTTCGTGACTGCATAGAAATTGTGCAGCCGACATTTCCATTCAAGTACAATGTATGCAAAACTACTAGAGGTGAAAGCAGCATATCTAATTTTGCTTTCCATATATATTCAATGCGCTTTGATCCTCGCTGGTCAGCTTGCCGTCGTACTCTGATGATGAACATGAAAGGTCGATACGCGTCAGTGCGTGCGACTGACGGTAGTTTTGTTATGCTTTTCGCCGACTGGTTAAAAACAATGGGATTGGTGTTTACTTCAAGCTCGCGAACTTGATTTAATGAATTCTTAGTCATTTTTAGAGCTACTTTCGAGTGTGCTTCGTACAATTTTTGCTTCCTACCATTAGCTAGTACTGTTTTTTTAAAAATGGAATCTAGTAATTTTTCAACCGCTATTTTATTCTTAATGACATCTGCCATACTGCCATTTTGATCGTGTAATCAATCACGTCGTTGTTTTACGACTGTAAATTTTTATGCGTCCATGATCATTCTAGTCAATTGTATGTCGGGTTCCTACTGAATGACGTGCAAGATCATATATGTTAACACGTTAATGCTTACATACATTTCTCGAATAAATTCATGTAGTGGAGATGGGCGTACATGTGTTTGCAATTATTAGATAACTGAATGATTAACGATTACCGACGTGTGCATAAATACACGAGGCATGTGGATCAAAGTGAAATGTCGGTAATTGTTACGAGGTCAGCCAGTCCTGAGTGTAACTGAAGCTGTTGAAAAGATTTTATCACTTATGAGTTGTTTATTTTTGGTGTGATGATCTGTCGACTGACAATATTGCTCTACACTTTTAATCGAAATATTTTCAAATTAAATTTGGACAGAATGAATGCTAAATTTGTAGACAGATTCAACGATCATTTGAATTGTGTATCTTCCTGTCGCGCAGATTTTAAAAATCATCTATAATTCTTTATTATTACGCGACACTGTGTGCTTACACATACGCGTAAATGTACATATAATTAGTTATAGTAAACAAACTAATTATTCTCTCTGGAAGTATTTACAAATGAGCATATATATGCACTTCATAGAAGCAAATCGAAGAGAAAATTGAAACGGGAGAAAGGTGTGAAATAGATGAACATTTATTCATTTACATGCATCACCACTAGTTCAGACTAAATGTCCGAATAAGTTTTGTTTTTTTTGAATTTTCTGGGAAATCTAAACTCTAATATAAAAAATGTTTTATTAAATTAATAACTTTACTCTGTTTTTTTATAGATTTTCAAGGTATCCATAATTTATTTTATCTAATACCTTATGTTAAAGTTAATTAAAAGCTTTATATTCTGGCTTCGATCGATGCCATTTATTATAGAACCCATGATACATGGCTAAATATATAGTGCGGTTGGAAAATTGCTGGTGTCTATTAATGATACAAAACAAATTCGGTAATGAGATTACACCTTAAACTCACACTGATTTTCGCATATTACTGGGTACGTCGCATTTAATACATAAATGAATACATGTTAGTTCTTAGCAAGCAAAAATATATGAATATCATGGGTTTGATCTTTGGTTAATTTTTGGATTTATTTCCGCGTAAACGTGAGTTTTTCTTTATTTTTAGTTTAATTTTCTAATGTTAGTTTTTTTTAAAGTTGAAGTTTGATTAGCTGATTTGCGCATTAGCTAGATGAAAACTTTGCATTTGCGTGCTCATTTTTGAGTAACCAACTTAGGTGCTATTTGCACCTTTCAGAAATCCATCCACATTTTTTGCGCTTTTGTATCGCCTATGTTAGACTATAGATTTAGATTGGCCGTTTATAGTATATGGGTCTAGACGACTTTGTTTCTATGTTATGTGTAGACAGAAACTTCCCTCTATTCTAGATCCATCCCGCTTTTATTTATACATTATACGTCTACCGCATTGTGGGTTACAGAAGACCCTATGCCGTTTAAGCCAACTCAACCCGGCCACTCCATTGGATCCCGTTTGTTGATATCTCCTCGCAGAGTTTCGCCCATTCGATTGTCACTGTTATTGTGTACGATGCGTTGTGATCAAGTGATGCATTATTTTGATAATAGCCCCCGGCTCTGAAGTTGCTTGTTCAACGCTTCGGTTCCTGCGATCTACCGCAGTTGCAACCGGATTGAGTTAGTCGGTTTGTATATTTCGCCCCTGAATAAGGCTTTCTGAAACTGTCAGCTGACAGTGCCCTTAGCCAATTTTTATTATATTCATATTTCAACTTAGCTGTCTAGGCGGTAGTAGTTGTAGTCGGCCATCTATGTTTTAGCGCCATATGTGAGAACTAACACTTTACTAGAATTAACGAACTTTTTTTGACATTAATCTGCTTTGGATATTTATTTTATGTCGTATTTTCTTAATTGGTTCTTTGTTTTTAACTAGTTTTTTTTAACATTTTGCCCAATCCTTTATAAATATTTATCCTTTTGTGAAATTGCTATTAGATGAACCTGGCTAGGCAAGACAACATTGACGAATTGCTTGAAGCAAGATTAGCATGGCAGAAACTGTCTAGCGCTTGGAATAACTCTTGCGGATTGGCTAGACTGCGTCTTATTTATCAATTGAACGTGACTGTTCGTGACCTGGAACGTCTAGTTAACCTTCTATTGCGATTGGCCGAATCTGGACATACTTTAAACACCTTCGAGACTTTTAGTTGTGATAATTCATCTGATCGCCATAATTTAAATTCTGATGCTCATTTAGACAGTGCAAGTTCAGACTCTGATAGTAATTACAGTGTTGAGAATAAAGTTAGCATTATTGGTAAAGGAAAGGAAGCATCTAAAAAAGTGTTGCCAACGCGTCGTCTCACATTGTCTGAACTGTTACAACCAGCATGTACGTGTGATGAAGACTTTCAAGAACTCAGAGAGATTGGTCAGTCAAGACTGTTTATATATATATATATATATATATATATATATATATAATTTCAATTGCCTTAGAATATTACAAAATATATTTTTTGTTAGGAAGAGAAGGCATTTAATAACGAGTTGGATATTGGCCAGTTGTTTGGAGAATACTAATCTACACTTTTTAATCATTCATCTTTATTCATCCTAGGGTTACATTTGATTATGTGGTGGCAACTAGTCTAAAACGAAAAATCAGACTAGTTGCCACCCACATAATCATATAAAAGCCAGAATGTATATAAGTGAAAGACTGTAAAGTGTAGATTACTATTCTCGAAATAAAAGGCTTCTATTCACTTTGTTATTAATATTTTTCTAATAAATATATACATATATTATGAAATTATTATGGAATGACTCTATTCTATATATATTGAGAAAATCATTGATTTACTCTGTACGCAAAAAGATAGTACCCCTTCACCATTTTCAATACTTGCAAGTCATCTAAAATTATCCTCGATAAGTTCAATAAGTTTGTTCAACACACTCTCAAGTGTCAGTATTTCACGCGAGTCGATTAAATGTCCTTTATGTACTCTACCATTTGACGTCTATAATTGAGGTATGTTGATGACACTTCTATAATCATAAAAGAATTTATCGTAGCAAATATCATGTTTAAAGAATTAAACGATACGAACTATCATATTCAGTCTACTTTTGAGCGCAAAAACCCTCAGCCCAATGCTCAATTTCATTGAAGTATTTCTGGTGAGACTGAGAGATGATAATCTTCTAGGAAAATTAACTTGAAACAGAAATGTACGGGAATGTATATCAATCATCACAGCGCTATCCTAGTTTCCAAAAAAAAATTATACGCAATTTATCCTACAGACTAAAGAAAATGTTTTGAAAAATTTCGATGCCAAGAATTAGCGGAACGCAGAACAACTTTATCAAAAATTAAGTCTCCTGAAATATTTTCTGAAGCAAACCTAAAGTATAAACAGCGACAAATGTAATTAAGACCTATCCAAACAAAAGGCGATGTATGTCGGTTTACCTCTTAAGGGATATTATTTTCATTTTGAATTCTGATGCAAAGAAATTGATCCTTTTTATCTGTCGTTTACATACCTGCTTTAATATATTTTTTCTTTCTCAATTAAAATTACAAATGTATAAAAATGGCTGGACTATATTTTATACAATATCAACTTTTAAACTTTATGTATGAGTTTCGCTTTGATCCTATATGGTTTGTCGTTTTGCTGTAATGGTGACCATGGTGAGAAGAAACACGCCAGTTCGGGCGAATGATGGAAATTTTTCTGTTGTACGACTGGATGAATGTAATAGGCTTGGTATTCATCTCAAGTACGCAAACTTGATGTAAATATTTTTTGTCACTACCTGCACATTAAATGATTGTTCAATTCATCGGATTTTCATCGACAGCCTATTTTTCGGCTAATATTAAGCATTTTCAAGTATGTGGGGTAATACGCTGGCTACTATTAAGTCTTCATGTCAGGGAGAGTAACATAGACCTCTGGAAAAATTATATCGACAGCATAGTTAAGTAGTGTGGCTCAGTGGTTGGAGCAACAGATTCCGAAGTGGACATACCCAGGTTCGCGCCCTGTCCGCGGAAAATTCTAGCCAGTACGTGATGAGTTCCGATGTTTTATATCTGTTAATCTAAGGTTTCTAAATGTTAATAATTTAAGATACCGATTTTCATACGGTACGGATGATTGGACCTGAAATTAGGAAGGATTTCGGACTAAATATCCTTCCTATAAATATATAATTCTAATTTCTAACCCTTTCTAATTAATGTTACATCCACGAAGCGTAATTCACTTTCCAGAGTTAATTGAATGTCGCTCATTCGATTAGCTAAATTTAAGAAATTTACCATCTCATTATCACCATGGTCCCAGAACATTAATATGTCATCCAATAAACGTAGGTACAATTTTGGTTTCAGTGGAGTCTTATCCAAAAGAATAGTTTCTAAATCATGCATAAAGATATTTGCTATTGGGCCCGACAAATGTTGTCTCATTGGAACACCTCAAATTTGTTTATAGAATTCTTTCCGAAATTTAAAATAAGTAGAGGACATACATATAAACATCATTTCCATAATGTGTCCAATTGTCAGTTTCCTTCCTTCTAATATTAAGGTGTGATCAATTATAAGACGTCGAAGCAATCCAGGGCCTCAGGTACCGGTATATGCGTGTACATATATACTACATCTAAGCTTACTAACTTATCCTTTTCATCTAGTACGCATTTATCAAAAATTTCATCTAACTGATATGAGTTTAACAAGGTTTTTTCTAAGAAATATGATTTTTTCTTATTCTATGACACAAGAACTTAGGAATTCTATGTGTTG
Source organism: Eudiplozoon nipponicum (assembly GCA_029291075.1). Taxonomy (NCBI): domain Eukaryota; kingdom Metazoa; phylum Platyhelminthes; class Monogenea; order Mazocraeidea; family Diplozoidae; genus Eudiplozoon; species Eudiplozoon nipponicum. The sequence continues at coordinate 35,459 of JAQBSW010005405.1, read as the reverse complement.
GGGAGTGTTGGACATTCACAATAATTGGTAATGGATTACCAGGCATGTTCACTTTAACTAAATTATGCACGTTGGGTGCAACTGTATCTCTTTGTATGAGAGTGTTGCCATGCGTCCAATTCAACTTATCACTAGCAATCATATTATTGATTAAAAGTTTTACTTGCCATTGTAACCTTTCAGCGAGTTCTTTAGTATTTTAGTGTATCATTCTGCATTATTTAACTGTTCTAACATTTTATTATTATAATCGGATTGACTCATCCGAACTGTAACTCCTCCCTTATTTACTTCTAGACATACCATTATTTGATACTAACCCCTTTCCGAGACGTTTAATTTCATAGTTAGGCTTAACTTTATCCTATTGGTGTGTCAAAACCATTGAGGCAACGTTTAACTCAAATTTAACTCTATCCCTGTCTGAATTATCTCCTTTTTTACCGATCTTTCCTTAGTAAAAGCCATGTTTAAACCACGGTTAAGTAGTTCATCTTGATCCCTCTTAAGATCTACTGTTGATAGGTTTACTATTCTATTAGTCGCGATTAAATTACTACATTCTTGGGGTCTATAAATTCCCAAATCAGCAAATTTTCTATCGTGTCTAATTCTTAATTTTTTATTTCTCTAGCCTGCTCCAGCAAAAGATTAAGAGCATTGGATTAAGATTGACTCATCCGAACTGTAGCTCCTCCTTTATTTGCTTCTAGACACGTAACATTATTTGATACTAACCCCCTTCCGAGACGTTTAATTTATCCCATTGGTGTGTTAAAACCACTGAGGCAACGTTTAATTCAAATTTAGCCCTATCCTTGTTTGAAAGAAGAGGAAATTACCTCATTTCTAACCGATCTTTCATTAGGAATAGCCATGTTTAAACCACGGTTAAGTAGTTCCTCTTGATCCCTCTTAAGATCTACTGTTGATAGGTTTACTATTCTCACTAGGAATGGGCGACCTAGTGTTCTTTTACTGTCCACATATAACCATCAACGACTTAAGGTTACATGGCATGCATGAATTTGAATTCGGTTTTGCTTGCATTCAGTTTTATAACGCTAGTGACTTGTTCTTACATTATTCTATTAGTCGCCACTAAATTACTACTTTCTTGGGGTCTATAAATTCCCAAATCAGCTAGTTTTCTATCATGTCTATTTCTGAATTTTTTATTTTTCTAGCCTGCTCCAGTAAAAGATTAAGAACATCGGATTAAGATTGACTTATTAGTGGGCTTATTATTCAATTAATGGCTAATCAATTATTGAGAATATAGTCTTGCTAAATGTCACCTTTAACTACTTGTTTGATTTTAAAACTTAGTAATTTGAACGGTTATTTTTGTGTCTTGCAACCCCACCCTACCTATTGAAATCGTTCTAATAATACAGAATTTAAAATGTTTTAAATTAATAATTAGTCTGACGTGGGCAAACGGTAAATTAATGTCTATTGACTGCAGTTTCATTTAGATGTGCGTACATGTGTATCAATTATATTTTTTACTGAATCTTTTTATTTATGTATACATATACACATTCACATGCGTGGCGTGCAATTTAATATTATGACAATAAATGTTATTAACAAGTCTATCTTGAGTACAAACTGAGTGGTTTGAGTTGAAATTTAACACGGGCTTTTGATATTCGGATTTCTAATTGTATCACTCATGACGAGTGCTCCTGATTTATTGGTCACCCCCGAACAGAAAATGTGAGGGCTATCTTAGTTACGTCATTGTACATGGAGTGTATAAAACAAATAGTCTAACGCATGCAAATAGTAAATTCTTATTCAGCCACTCTAATCTTACTAAGATGAACATAACAGTTGCGGAAATGCACACAAGTGACACACGATTATCTAGTGCAATATCAGTCTTATGTATAAATACTATGGCCAGAGGAAATACTGCGCTTGCTTTATGAGTTTGTCATTTAAACTGGTGAGGATGAAGCAACTGAAGAAGGCTCTCGATAAAGGCCGCCGAAATATTTTGTTGAAGAAAGAAGACTTCTGGAAAACTATCTTCGTTTGTCAAAACCCAGATCAGATAATGTAGATTAATCCAGTTTAGTAAAAATATTTTACATTTAAGTTCGTTTAATTAGTTGAGTAAGTTTTGTAGAAATTGTCGTCCTATCGATCACCAAGGCCTGGGAAGATACCAATGATAAAACAGGCTAGTGTTTCAGCGCAATTGGCTTATGGACTGATACCAGAAAAGAAGCTTGAATGGTTCTCTTGTTTTAAACCACACCAATAAGCTCTCATAGGCCCTTGAGAGTCTCCAAATCGCTGAACTTGTATGACCCCAACATAAATCTTTAACTATATACATATCTAGACGTAGCAGTAACGATTTGGCACTAAAATAGTTATTATGACACCAGTATGCTATGGAGAGATTGTGCAACATTGAGCTTAAGTTATGTTTTTCTCATTTCTTATAAGCTTAGTCCAATTAAGTACTGATGTAATTTGTCACAGTCCAGGTAACTTCGAGTATGTAATACATTGTGAATAACCAATTTTAGACGCTATTGTCTTTTGCTTTTTTGCTTTGTAGAACAACTTATGTTGGTGGAGCCAAGCATAACGAAGTTCTCTGGGCCACCAAATTCCGTCGCTCTCTCCAAACTGCGTCTTTTTGAATCTAAGATAGTGAAAGATAGTAATGCAAAAGATTTTACTGATGTTAGCGACAACGACACGAACCAACGTAAATCTTGTATTCAAAAGTCTTGTTTCGACTCAGGAACAACTTTACGCAGTGCACGGTCTTCTCCACCTGGCTTTGACGAAAATGGCCTAGTGTTTGAGCAGCTACGCCGTATTGAACTCAGTCGACAACATATCTCACATATGCATCGTGTTTTAATCAATCGTTATGCCGAGAATGTGGGAGGCCGCTTTGAGTGCACTACTCAATAAAATTATCTAGTTTTATACTGTTTATTGTCGAACATGACACACCGTTCGTTCTGCTGTGAGATTAACATCTTCACGTTTGATCCTTGATAGTTTGTTTACTGTCGTACTCTGATAATCGTGGAAGGATGAAATGTGTCTTTAAATGTGACTGGCATCAGTTTTACTATGTTTATCAACTGCTGGTTAAATGTAATTTGAATGGTGTTTACTTCAAGCTCGCGAACTTGATTGGTAGAATATTTTTTACCACCCGCGCAATCAATCATTGTTTAATAGTTTTAAAATTGTTTATTTTCATAAATTAATTAGATTAATGGAATGCTTCTCTTTTAAAACTATCTGAAACGCTCGATAAATACGACTCTGACATGTAAACCTCGACACATCTTTTAATTCTGTAAACGATTTTTGCTACCAATTTTTAAAGTAGTATTTGTGCTTTCGCTTCTATTTAATTTGCTTGCCTGTTGGAATTGAAGACTGAACATTATTACCTAATTCTTGCTTTTCTATGTCATAATTGCGTTTACTATTAATCTGTCAAAATACGTGACTTCTTTACTTTTATTTTTCTGCATAAGTTTTAATATTGTTAAGCTTCTCGTCGCATTATGCCAGCACATAAGAGTGATTTGGATTTAGTTTATCGTGACTCTATTTTAGTAACTGATTTGCTGTGGAGATCAATTTCGAATGCCATTTACGGGCGAGTTATTCGGAATTAACGCTACCGTCGTAATTAATGATACGTTAGCGATTAAATGGGGACGCTTTATTGCTTCAGAGCCCGAACAACACTGTAAATGGGAATTGAATGGAGATTAAAGATAGGAGACTACTGCCTCGACGAAAACACTGAACTTGGCATTACCCAAAAACGACGCCATCTAAATCTCCTTATAAAACGTGTTCTTGTCCCAGTAATTGAAAAGGAATGTTGTCATAGGCAATACAGCTATCGGCGGTTTTCATTGAATAGCTTTACAATACTAATCTTCCTTACGATTAACTCCGTCAAAAAAGACACCAAAGCACATGTAAATGTAAATATTAAAAATTTACAGCGAGATAACTAATAAGCTTGAAACGAAGCGATATTTAACAGGGCTTTCAGTAAAGAATTATCTTAAACACCTCGACCCCATCCTGGTAGACACACATTCTTTACTATCCAATTTCGTTGTGGCTACCTTCATCACGTCATTAGAAAATCTGTTTATGGCTGCGAAAATAGCGCCAAACTGTAAGGGCGTTCTGTAGGCATTCAAGAAATGTGAGTAAGCTATCTTAATTGATGTAGCCATTATTTGCTTTTCGAATTACGGTTCGGTCGCAGGATAAATTATAATGTGTAAGAGCGTGCCTATGATTCTGTTTTGGACTGATATGTACTCCAGCGACCTACTCTGGGGGGGGTGTGCAAACTTGAAAGCACAGAATGATCCGAAGTACACTGGAAAAAGCAGCCCAGCCTCCGATATTAATATTAAATAAAGAATTATGCAAACTTGTTTTATTAACAGATCGCGCTTTTTACGAGCAAACATCTATAGTATAAGGATGCCTATTAAGGTGTGTGTTGAGTAAAAATATGGCTTCTTTTAATTATAGGAACTGGTTCGTATGTTAGCGAGGCAGCTGAATAACGCGATCGATGAGTTAGGAAATATTAAATCTAGTTTAGGGGAAACGATTATTTATAATACTGAAGGAATTCGAATTAGAGACCAAAATGACATGGACGAACTCCGGGGGCAGCACGCAACCCTTAGCCAGTGTTTGCGCCACACTCAACCCCCTATTTTCAGCTTTAATCGGAATTTAATCCCATAATTGCCTCACAGGATGTTGGAAGGCCAGAGTTGTATTTCGACAAATTTGAAATTCCTCTTCGAGCGCAATATTTATCGTTAGAAGCACCAATTGTATTCGCAGCTGTCCATGATTTAGTGGATAGTCCGGTAACAGTCCAACTAGAATTTGCAGTAGATCTGTATGCAATGTTTAAATGGCAAGTATTGGATTACTTTCATGCAAAGTCCATAAATTTACAGTTTAATGCAATCGATCGTAGTCTGGGACATCTCATTGTAAACATCAGAACTTATATATATATATATATATATATATATATATATATATATATATATATATATATATAATGAATAACAACGTACTCTATGGAATAACATTTATTAATAAATCTTACTTCTACCAGTATCTACAGCCATTGTTCTGGATTCGTTATTATATTCATTCATCCAACCCCACTGTACATTTGTCGTAACCAATCTCCTCTTCGTTAGGTTAGTCTTTGTTTTGTGCAATTTAGACCACTCCTTTTGCGTAACGTCATTTGGTGTGCCATCGCTTTTATTGCAATTGCGTCCGTAATTCATGTATGTGTCGTATTTTGCGAAACGTTGGCTATTTTTGAAAGTCTGTCTTTGTTCCAGTCCAATTTTGTTTCTTTTTGAATTATTTTCTGGACGTTTAAGAAGGGCTTCAGCTTATTAATTGCAATAGCTACGAAAGCCAGAAGTATTTTCTCTGTTTTTGCCTTGTAGAGAACTGAAATATTGTTACTACTAACAGCATGACCTGTGAGTAGTACATGCTCGCAAATTTCTGATTTTTGTGCCAGAGCTGCACCCCTCTTTAATAGTTTTTGAGGGAGATGCTGATTTATTCTAGTTTCGAGCCTCTTTTTTGATCTGCCGATTTACTTGAAATTTGTATACAGACAAAGGTGTTGTTTTGTTCTTTTATTTTTTTAAATGTTGAAAGTAGAAACGATCAATATATATATATATATATATATATATATATATATATATATATATATATGTCAAAATTCTTTTCTCCACTCTACAAGCGAACTGCATCGAACAGCGCCAGAGTGCTGGTTATAAAATGTATGGCACGCGCGCTTTTCAGCCTACTGTCATATTTGTTTATTTGACAATCGATTGTCCTTACCCATTTTCGCATGACGTCTAAGCGAAACAGATGTGTCTCAGCATTCCGAACACTAAAATATATAGGGTAGGTGTTATTATATATTAAAAAGTTAGTTCACTATTCATAATTAACCACCATCGCCATGCGAGAAGACTGACATAACCGTGCTCGTCTAGATCCCACCAATTTACGGCGAAGACATGGCCAGGATTGAAACATCGGTTCCAGTATTAAATTGTTTAAACACGGATTTTTTAGTGATAAGTTAAAAAATTAACTGATAATAAATCTCTACGTGTGGCATGTTTTTCTAGATTTATTTTGCCTTACAGGCCATGTGATTCTGAGCAGAATTTATGACGCTATACTGATCCACTTCCGTTGACCAATAAATCTTAGCATCAGTAGGTTTCCTATTCTGAACAGCACATTTTATATTAATGATCGTGAGGTAGGTAGACCGTTTCAAACCACCAAGAATATATTACGCTTCTCCAAAATATTCACGGTGGCTACTCAAGCAACAGAAGAGATTATAGATTCTGGTCTATTGGAGCCATCATCTGTAATTTTTGAGTTTCAATATACATTATTGAAAAGGAGTTTTCGATCTGACCTGCTGCTTATTTTTTGTAATTAAATGATGTGATTAAATCATATCCACATCCAATATCTGCTATGCGCGATCTGTTCCTAAAGCTAGAATTTTTAGTAGTTTCCTGTGCTTTACCGTAAACAGGGATATTGACGAATTGGAATACGGCACGAAGAGCCCTGGGGAGTGACGTTGCAGGTACCCAAAGATCAATTTATTCTGAACCATTTGGTCTAAAGAATCCAAGTGAGTTCTTCCCAAATATGGGAGATTACTTCTGAACCGAGTTACCCTGTTTTGCAGCGTGCGTTGATGCCATTGTTTGGACATCCACATAACAAATATTGTGTGCTTAGTTGCTGGAGATGCTGTGCAAACCCGTAGAATGGAGATTAAAATTTTGGTATTGAATGATAGAGGTCGGTCTCAAATGATGTTCCCGACCCAATCCGTTTATGCAGATTGACTACTATAAAACAATTACGTCGGATTATTGGCATTTGAATTTTTATAGACCACAACTTGCAGGGATGGCGGTCGTTAAAAAACTTTCAAATAAGCTAACTAGTGTTGAAATAACGTTCGGAAGGCCGGAGGCCCTACCCGAGCTTGTCCGATGTAAGCAAAAATGGATAAACGCCACTATTAAAATTTCCAATTAGGACGCATGTCAATTTTTGCTGGAGTGTTAGACGTTAACGTAGGAGCTGTACTACTGACAGACCTACGTCCGGTACTGTATCCAATTCGCACTCTTACAAACGCGTAGAAACATTGTACAGTCACCGAAAGGGAAGTAAAATCAGTACAATGTTCCCCATGGAAGATTAGATAGATGTCTCTAACGATCAAAAAACGACTGCACTAGCGGTGTAGTAGAAGCCAGCTTGAGGCCGATAACGCTCAAATGGTCCTTTCTAGGGCTGAAGTGAATACAGCAGAATGTCTTCGCAAAAGTACACGAATTAAGATAAGCAGTCAGGAAAATTTTGAAAGCAGATATAGAGTCGCAGAAATGAATATGAAATAAGTATATTTATTGTTTTACTAAATGGACGCGCTTAAAACGAGCAAACCTATAAATAATTGAGTAGAAATAAAGCATTCGTGTTGAACAAAATGACTTCTGATGGATTGAATCTTAGTAAGAATATTGTCTACACAAACGAGCACTCTGACTGCGGAGGTAGGGACAATTAATCCTGGGCTGGAGAACACCACTGTAGTTAACACTGAAGAAAGCTGCATAAACGAACCAACTAATATCGGCAAATTCTTTAAATCAAGTTTGCGAGCTTGAAATAAACACCAATCACATTGTATTTAATCAGTCATCGAACAACATAACAGAACTACCGCCAGCCGCGACACACTGACGCGTTTCGACCTTCCATGAACATCATCACAGCACGACGGCAAACTGACTATCGAGGATCAAACCGCATTGAATATATATGGAAATAAAATTTATATATGCGGCTCTCACCTCTAGCAGTTAGATTGTATTGCCTATATATGTATATGTAGCGAAAGCTGCAAACAGTTAATTTTCGTGACTGCATAGAAATTGTGCAGCCGACATTTCCATTCAAGTTCAATATATGCGAGACTGCTAGAGGTGAGAGCCGCATATCTAAATTTGATTTCCATATATATTCAATGCGGTTTGATCCTCGATAGTCAGTTTGCCGTCGTACTCTGATGATGATCATGGAAGGTCGAAACGCGTCAGTGCGTTGCGGCTGGCGGTGGTTTTGTTATGTTGTTCGACGACTGGTTAAATACAATGGGATTGGTGTTTACTTCAAGCTCGCAAACTTGATTTAAAGAATTGTTACCACCAGCCGTGCAATCAATTATTGTTGAATAATATCGGAAAAGTCAAAAGCGGTTACAGGGTATTTAAAAGAAACGAGTACTTCGAACCATTGAAGAGCTCGAGGAATACGATGAAACGATTTATCATCGAATAAGTTTCGAAAATGCTGCAGCCGTTGTGCATAGAAGAATTCATGGTGTATAGATATCGCCACTTGTCAAGGCCCTCAAAGAACAAAACACAAATACAACATGACAAGATATAGACAAGCAACTGCAAAACTGCAAATTACTTTCTCACTATATAAAGTTTAGGCCCTGCAAAATGTGCCGGTATCATTGCTTTCGCCAAGGTCAATTCGTGCAGAACTGATTCCTTATTGACATGTAACGCTGAGACATCTTGTTGCTGTGCGCATTAACATAATAGTTTAGGCTCGTTTGTATAGGCTCAGAATGTCAATATTTTCGTAGCCAACACTGCACTACGTCCCAGCATTAGAAACAATTAGAAAAAGAGCATCACTCTTATTACTTTCAATAACGCTATTTAATCAATTTTTCCATTTCGGCTTGAACAGTCCGCTGCCTGTGGCATTTGGTGGGACGTCCTGTGCTTTCTATGATGGATAAGTTTTCATGGTGGTTCGAGCTTGTAAATCTGAAGTAAAGCACAACAAAAAACATTAATGTGCGAGAAACAGCACTGGCTAAATCGATTTGATATGGCGAACTTTATCGTTGCCGAGCAAGGTGTATGTAATTTAATCATTGTTGCATTCAAAAGATGCGGTTTATCACCCTCAGATCTATGCGACGGCTGAGCGAGCGCACCCCGATTCCTAGCGGGGTAAATTGTATTTGGTCGGGTACGCAATTAGCAGTATCAATTGCTACGAGCTTTGTACTGTTAACAGTTGTGTATGGAGTTCAGATACATCTGCCTGACGAACCAGTAATCAAGATCGCAAGGTTACTGCAACATATCGGCGACACAGGAACGGGATAACAGCTAAATCACGATATGTTCGCAAACCAGTGACAATCCTTAGCCCGACGAACTCTGCGCACATACGTACTATTGGGGTAGAAGAACCCACGGCGCTACATCCTGTCATTATGGTTTGTATCGGATGTAGTAGGCAGGTGCTGAGCCCCGAATCCAAAACTTTGGCACTATTCATCAAGCTGGGGGCAGGTCCAGCCCTTGAGCGGGGATTGGATGTTGACGTTGCAGGTACATCTATTGAGGCCGATAACGCACCAAAGGCTCTATTTAGGGCTGATATGAATGATTACCCCGCAGAAGCGTAATAATGAATGAGCAGAAGTAGCAGGAGTATGCTGGGGTCAGCAAATGCTTATCAGCCATTAATATTAAATGAATAATCACGTCAGTTTACTTTACTAATTTGGAGTGCGCTTCACCAACAGACATAAAAATGCTTAATAAAGTTTCTTGTCAAGTAAAAATGTGGCCTATGAATATTCCTTAGAGGAACTGGTATGCATGTCAGTGGAACGGATGAATAACTTAACCGAAGAATGGAATTATTAAGTCACGTTTAGTTGAAATTTTTATTGTTTATATTGAGGAAATCCCCATATGTTCCTCATTTACGTTGGCGAAAAAAATAGAGAGCTTGACTGCGTATCCTATAATACTTCTACGGACTTAAGAGTAGATTAATTGTTGTTATAAACTATATTGCCTATATCTTTTAGGTAATGTTAAGAAAATGTCTTTAAACGCCTTAGATCTTCTAATATAAATGTGCAAGTCTCATTGCCAACAACACATTTTCATAACGAGGCCTTGTACCTAAGCATATACCAACAAATGAATGCGACAAAATTCTGCTTGACACTAGTAAGTTGGCAGATCTTTTAGGATAGCATATACTACACACATTTGTTCCCCAGGCGTACCACTTAGGACAGTTACTAAATGCAATATCAGAAAGTGTTTAGCCATAAACCACTGCCGGATTTATGAATTGAGCTTGAACTGGGGGTGATGCACGCAATTGACTTCTTGCTTTCTTCTCACTCTCAAAAGTTGCATTTTCTATTTAGTTTGGTCTTTCAATATATATATATATATATATATATATATATATATATAAATTTATATAATGAGATGCTCGTTTATAGACACTTGAGAAGAGTATAAGAGAGAAACAGTTCTTGCATCTGATAAAATTACTTTGGATTTTTTCACGTAGAATGGGCACTATGAATTATTTAGGTTCGAATATATATATATATATATATATATATATATATATAAATATGTATATTCTTATAATTAGGAAAACACAAATAACAAAGTGAATAAAGGCCATTTATTTCGTGAATACTAATCATCTCTTATATAATCATACATATTTATACATTTTGGGTTTTCAATTGATTATGCTAGTGGTAAGTTTTCCAAATTATAAGAATACTGTGTTAAATTATAAAGGAATGGACATTATATATATATATATATATATATATATATATATATTTATAAGGTGTAAAAGCATGATTTTATTCTGTACGTATTTTGTTTACAAAAAATAATTAGTATATAAGATAGCAATTAAAATTTTTTAAATATACATTATTAATTTCCATTGGGAACTCATTAAGTAGTTTACAGAACTGCCAAGATGGGGATATGAACCAGGAACATTTGCTTCATGTTGTTTTTGGTTTATCCTTCTGGTCACAACTGAACTAATTTATTACTACATGTGCAACACCTTATACATAATTGCATATGTATTATCTCTTCGCAACAAACATTATCTACAATATTCTTCTACCAACAAAATATGATCTGCTTCTGCCCGTATTTTTAAAAAATAATAAAACTTCTCCTTTTGATATGGTTTCTCTCTTATAATATGAGATCGTGGATGTCTAGTTAGGTTTTTGGATCGAACATGATACAGAATAGAATAGACCGGATGAACAGAGTGTCGAATACCATTTGTTGGTGCATAATTGAAAATTGCATGCAACACGCGGCTTTGATTTCTTAGTGGTTGGATTGAATAACAGTAGCAACTGCCAACTGGTTTAAATCCCAGCAATGACAATTCTGGAAACTTCTTGATGAGCGCGAAGTATGGATGAAACGAGTCTTTTTAATGAATTGCATTTGCTTTCTTTTTCAATATTTAGTTCAAACCAATAATATATATATATATATATATATATATATCAATAATTATTTTATTATATCCCCTTGTATATGCATTCACGCTTAAAAATAGCTAGTAAACATCAAATAAACAACATAATACTAATATCGCTGCCGAAAATAGATTTAAATAATCCAGAGAGGAATGCTCCCACTCAATTAAATGAAACCTGTGAATATTACAGCTGAAACAGATACATACATGTGGTGATACGAAATTTGTAAATTATTTAACGTATTTATTTACAATACGCATTCTTCCCCTTAATAAAATGTGCTATTTTACATAAAATGGATAGCTGTTTGCTTAAATTTTTGGTTTTTCGTTGGGTTTTTTAATTAAGTAAGAAACAAATGGCAATTATTTTAGCATATATGTTTTTACGATTTATTAATATTGCGAAAATATTTCGCATGTTCGTTTCAAATCCGCATAACCCAAACTAGTCGTTCGAAGCACACATATCTAATATTTAATAACTTGCTTCATCTAATCCTCTTAATCGTCGTCTAGCTGGAAATTTATTTACCTAGAGTGTCGCTGTATTTGGTGCAAATTCAATAGTTCTCCTGTGAAAGTGTTTTTAATAATCTGATCTGCTGACCAGTTACCATACGCAAATGCTTGTAGTGAATAGTCTTTGCCGCTTTTATTGCTCTTCTTTTGTTCCTGTGGCCTTTCTTATTTAGTCTGCTTTTCCAAAGAAGTGCGTATTTTTTTCATTTCCAATTCCATTTTCAATCAGAAATTCTGATTGTTAGTGCAATATATCGCTAGTCTTAGCACATCTGTGCTGAGGCTTCCACATTTAAAAATGCTTTTGGCGTAGAAACTGGGACTTTATTTGCACTTGCAATTGAGTTAGAGACGTCTTTTGGTCAGTAAATAAGAACACCTTGGAAACGCTAATTTTTAACTCCAATGCTTGATCTTTGCTGCTCTCGTTGTTATTTACATACTTGTGTGAACTTGGTTAGTCAACATGGTCGTTTACAGACAGCGCATATCTAGTTAAGCAACAATTAAGCAAGGATTTAAATACAGAGGCATTATTATGAAAATGAGTCAATGCAAGATGAGATTAACGCACAGTCAAATCAATTTGCTTTAACAATAATTGATTGCGCGAGTGGTGGTAACAATTATTTAAATCAAGTTTGCGAGCTTGAAGTAAACACCAATCCCATTGTATTTAACCAGTCGTCGAACAACATAACAAAACTACCGCCAGCCTCAACGCACTGGCGCGTTTCGAACTTCCATCATCATCAGAGTACGACGGCAAACTGACTATCGAGGATCAAACCGCATTGAATATATATGGAAATCAAATTTAGATATGCGGCTCTCACCTCTAGCAGTCTCGAATACATTGAACTTGACTGGAAATGTCGGCTGCACAATTTCTATGCAGTCACGAACATTAACGGTTTGCAGCTTTCGCCACATATACATATATAAGCAATACAATTTAACAATAATTGATTGCGCGGGTGGTGGTAACAATTATTTAAATCAAGTTTGCGAGCTTGAAGTAAACACCAATCCCATTGTATTTAACCAGTCGTCGAACAACATCACGAAACTACCGCCAGCCGCAACGCACTGGCGCGTTTCGACCTTCCATGATCATCATCAGAGTACGACGGCAAACTGACTATTATTTAAATCAAGTTTGCGAGCTTGAAATAAACACCAATCTCATTGTATTTAACCAGTCGTCGAACAACATAAGAAAACTACCGCCAGCCGCAACGCACTGTCGCGTTGCGAGACTGCTAGAGGTGAGAGCCGCATATCTAAATTTGATTTCCATATATATTCAATGCGGTTTGATCCTCGATAGTCAGTTTGCCGTCGTACACTGATGATGATCATGGAAGGTCGAAACGCGTCAGTGCGTTGCGGCTGGCGGTCGTTCTGTTATATTGCTCTATGACTGGTTAAATACAATAGGATTGGTGTTTACTTCAAGCTCGCAAACTTGATTTAAATAAATCAATTTGCTGTAGCCCGCAAGCTACTGGCGAGTCCTGACTGCAATTGGCATAGCTCAATGCAGTATTCCTGAAAAAATTTCATCCTTCTTTGCTTATTATATATATATATATATATATATATATATATATATATCAGTATAAACTAAGCATTGCCTAGAGCAGCAAAGTCAATTCTGGTTTCATCTTTATTGGGAAATCTTCAAGTACTGTGCAGAATTTGCCGTTTACGGGGCTCAAACTGAGGCACATTTGTTTTGGAATCTTGCACTCCATCTACTGCACCACCCCTTCCGCATGTTACACGAAATTTTAGTATGTTTATTACTGAAAATTTAATTTTGTATCTATAAGAGATGGTGCTGTGGTTAGAGTTCCAGAATCTGATGCAAATGTTTAACGGTTCGAGCTTCGTCCACGTTAAATTCTGAACAGAGCTTGAAGAGTTCACAATAAGGGAGACACCAGTCCATTGGTTGAATTGCCAGAATACATTACATAGTTTGTCAGGTAAGATGGAAGAAGCAAGGAGATAATGTCATTTATTAATTGCTTCCAATATAGTAACCTTATTTTATTTCCAACTTATATTGATTTTCTGAAACAAAAAGTTTGAAACGCGCATAAATCTCGATTAAAAATTGGTTCTATTAGATTGACATTTAGATTTTTGTTCGACACAACCCTCCTTTTGGTCGTAAAGCAGCGATTGTGGTTTAAACTATGCAATTAAAAAATGTCGTAAATAAAATGGCTAGTTTAAGGTGGGGCAGACACCAGTCCGGCGGGACCTTTGCCCAAGCGCTGAAGACTCGTGGGTCCAATATTATATGTCGATGCTGTAACTAAACCTGTAGCAGTTGGTACAGTTGTTTGCAACGGCCGGAAGCCCAGTTCCTCCGTAGGAATTCCAAATTGTTCTAGTTTTGCTTCGAATGATGCTAATAGATCATTGTGTGCCTAAAAAAATAGATATAAAAAATAAAGGATTTATTCAACCGTGCTTCAGAATAAAACTTGTTCATTATATTTATACTCATGGAACATTCGTTTATAAAATGGTCTATTTTATGCATAGCATAAACTAGATACAAGTATCACACGCAGTAGGTTCCAGTAGAATGGTTGTTGAAACGGCGTGGTTTCTATTGATCTTTAATACGAATAATTGTGTCCGATTGCAAAGTCGCTGTAAATTCTGCAACTCGCCGGAATTTCGACTCATGTGCACACACACATATATATATTTATACTTGACGCCTAATAGCAAGATTTTGCTTGTATGTATTTTGTCAGCATAAACTAAACATAAAATTCGGAAGAAAAGTTAATTCATCCACTAGACTGGTTTTGTCCTCATTAGGAATACTCCAAGTACTGTTTTAAATTTGCCGCGGACAGGACTCGGAGAGTTTCCAATAAGGATGAACTGGATGAACTGCCTTTGCTACCGAATTCAATGTTTATTTTATATTGAAAGATAAAAAAAAATTTTTAAATTTTATACTGTACATAGCCTTGGAATATTGCAGAGTATGTTTTTTTTATTATGAAGAGGGAACTCATTTAATAACCAAATGTATGTATTTGGTGGGTATTTATTTCGAAAATACTGAATTCCACATTAAAATCTTCCATTTATATACGTTCTTGGTTTTCATTAGATTAAGTAGATGACAAGTAGTCTGATTTTTGGTTAAAATTTTCACTGTTTTGAACTCAATATTTTGCGGTGTGTAAGCATTCAGGTTATCAATGCCGCGTTTTGCGTACGCGGGTAATAGCTGTACACGGGCAGTTACACAAAGATCCGATTTGTCACTATTTCCAATTTTGTTTTGTCTTTGATCGGGCTGACTCATTTTTACTTCAATTGGAAATGCGGTTCTATCACATCTTTGTTTACTGGCGACGTTTCGGTGCGTACTTTCCAGCACCATCATCAGGCAACACAACACTGATCACAATAGCAGATTTAAGCAAATGTGGTAACCTCGTTCCAAAACCATTCTATTTATATATATTTGACTCAACACTATTTTAATCATAGAATTTGTCTCAGTAACTAAACTCAATATATAACTTTTTATAATTAGCAGACCAATCATTACCTCACCTATACCTCATCTCATCTCGTATGCAGAATATTTTAGGGGAGAGAGACAGTATCGAACCTTTTGTTATTTGTTATAACTGTATTGCTACTATGTCACGGTAATCAAAATTTAAAAATGCTAAAACTAAAACCTTGACTATCATATACTGTATTTTATTTAAAGCCGGGAACTCTAATGTATACAATGGTGTGTGAGGTATTGCGCACATAGCAACAAATTAGTTCAAATATGGAGCAGCAAGTAACGTAGATGGATGGAGAGTGAATGTTATATCGACGCTTAGGTGAACGATTAAAGAGAGAAAGATAGAGATAGCCTGGACAACTAACGTTTTTCAAAAACTAATCGTAAGCACATTGCGAAGTTAATCAACTATTGGAAATAATTGCATAAGAATATTTGCTCATATGACTAAAATAATTCATTATATCTATATACATATATATCTAAATATAATATCGTAAAACCTTTATATATATATATATATATAAATATATAGAGAGAGAGAGAAAAAGGACCATTGATAATTATTAAATATGAATAATTTCTATTCTTATTATATATTTATTTATTAAGTTAGTCACACCTTATATCAATATATAAAATACATGTCAATATGTATAAAAGCATATATATGAATATAAGCAACAGTATGAGACCAACATCCCTAATTCTATATATATATATAGATATATATATATATATACGTTTGCATATTTCAAATTATTATTTTATTCTTTTCTTAATTGTTTTTTTATTTACCAATTAATCAAATTGTATATTTATTTATTCACACCTTATATAAATATATAAAATACATATAAGTATGTATAAAAACATATATATATAAATATAAGCAACAGTGTGAGTCATATATATATATATATATATATATATATATATTATGTGTATAGAATAAACCTATCAATCTACCCATAGGCCTATCTATATATCCGTCTATCTATCACATTTTGTTTTCCTCTTAAAAGGATACATGGTAGCTATTAACCATGAATATCTTCTCTATGACTAACGTATTATACATTTATTAAGATATTCCTACCTTACATAAATATAGAAAATATAAGCGACAATGTAAGTCAAATGTGTCTTATCTAATGTTCTATCTACTAACCCTTGCTAAATCGGTATACCGTCTTTTGGAACATTTTTATTGAGAAAAATAAGTATATAGGAAATTGATATTGGTACAGATCCTTCGCAACCAGTTTTCTATAAGCGAGGTTTTTTACTTAGGTTCCCACTTAATTCATGTTCCGCAGCCTCACGTTTTCTGACCATAGAAAATGCTTCATTAAATATTGGGCCCAATGATTTTTCTACCGATGTTACATTCATTACACCTTTTCCTGATTTTATTTCAATTGACTCTAATTAGTCTAGTTAATCTGTTGCGGTTGCATAACGCGATGCGTTTACATCCTTCCCAGTCTATTTCATGACCCGTTTCCTTCGAATGCCTAGCTAGGTCTGATCTTTGAATGTGTCCATATTTGCAGGCTGTCTTATGTTCACCTCTACGAACCTTTATAGGTCGCATGGTTTCGCCTATATACCTGAGATTACATTCTTTGCAAGGTATCGCATATACTCCTGATGTCTCGAGGGGTTCTACTCTTTCTTTTTGGTTAGGTAGTTTATTGCCTATAGTAAGCGATTGTCTTAAAACTGTTTTAATATTGTATTTAGCTGCTATTATTCTAATTTTTCTGCTCAATTTAGAATCAGGTAATACCATAATTTTGTGCTTCTCCGGTTCCGTTTCCTTCTTTACTTTGTTTATTATATTATTGTTAAATCTCTGTAACATCTCATCTATTAATCTATCTATTATACTTGACGGATAGCTATTTAGTTTGAATATTTCTTTTAATCTCCTCATTTCCTTATCTCTATTTTCTATATCCACTATTCCAAGACTTCTTAATATCATGGATTTAAGAATGCCTATTTTCATTCCATATGGGTGATTTGATAAGAAATTAAGAAGTAGTCCTGAATAAGTCTCTTTTCTAAAAATATCTCTTTCCAATCTGGAACCATTCCGTTTTATTTTCACATCCAAAAGGGTAATTCATCATTATTCTCTTTTTCCAATGTAAACTTTAATTCACCTAATTGGTTGGCTAATTCGAGGAATTTATTTTACTCATTATCCCCATGATTCCAAATTATAAACATATCATCCAGGAATCTTACATACAAATTTGGCTTAAGAGGAGATTTTAACAACAGATTTTTTTCAAAATAGTGCATAAAAATATTAGCAACCGGGACTGATAGTGGTTGTCCCATAGGGACACCTTTAACTTGTTTATAAAATTCATTTCTGAACTTAAAGTAGGTGGAGGACATACAAATATTTAACTTGCTGCTCCATATTTGAACTAATTTGTTGCTATGTGCGCAATACCTCATACACCATTGTATACATTAGAGTTCCCGGCTTTAAATAAAATACAGTATATGATAGTCAAGGTTTTAGTTTTATCATTTTTAAAGTTTGATTACCGTGACATAGTAGCAATACAGTTATAACAAATAACAAAAGGTTCGATACTGTCTCTCTCCCCTAAAATATTCTGCATACGAGATGAGATGAGGTATAGGTGAGGTAATGATTGGTCTGCTAATTATAAAAAGTTATATATTGAGTTTAGTTACTGAGACAAATTCTATGATTAAAATAGTGCTGAGTCAAATATATATAAATAGAATGGTTTTGGAACGAGGTTACCACATTTGCTTAAATCTGCTATTGTGATCAGTGTTGTGTTGCCTGATGATGGTGCTGGAAAGTAGGCACCGAAACGTCGCCAGTAAACAAAGATGTGATAGAACCGCATTTCCAATTGAAGTAAAAATGAGTCAACCTGATCAAAGACAAAACAAAATTGGAAATAGTGACAAATCGGATCTTTGTGTAACTGCCCGTGTACAGCTATTACCCGCGTACGCAAAACGCGGCATTGATAATTTTCACTGTTGTTTGATGTGTGAGTGTGTGTGTGAGAGAGAGAGTGTGTCCGTCTTATTGGGCTGGTTATACATGTATTGATGGACTGAATATTGACTAGGAATTCGCCTTTGGGGCTATATCGCCTTCTTCTTGAGTATTATTTTACCCTATTGGTAACAGCGAAAGCTGTGCTGATTGCAGTGCTGAACGCTCATATTCTTGTCCAATTTCTGGCATTGTTTTGGTTGGTAGCTATATCGGCTGCTTAGCTGTTTTCACTTCAGTTTGTTACCAATCCGATCAAATATGTTATAACGCTGGTTTAATGGGTGTTTAGGCTTGTCTGGATGCCAGTTAATTGTTGTTGGTTTTTGTGATTTGTGGCCAGTCGAGCAAAATATCGCTTTGGCGCAACGTGTGAATATTTTGTATAAATGGTTTCATATATGTATAATGCTTTTTTTGGACTTATCTTTGTGTAAAACTGCGAAAATCGTTAAGTTGGCCATGTGCTCAGTTTCAAAGATAAACTTTTACTGCTGAACAACTACACGGAGCAGTTCATAGATGTCAACATCAGACATGGTAGACAGAAAAACAACAAACTAATCATTGTTCATATTTGAAAACAATAAAATCGTAATAAAAAACTGCATATCTTTCCCAAAAGGCTCCAGTTAATTCTGGAACACATAATGTAGCGAAGGCAATTCATTCTTGACTTAAATAACTTTTATCACCACGCGCGCAAACAATAATTGGTTGTTATATTAATCACCAATTCAATACCAATTTCCCAGGTAGTGTGGTGCCTGGTCCATAATAACTGATTTGGAGTGGGTGGCTAGTTTTAGTTTTAGGTCTTAAGTGATGTCACAAGGCTCTACCTGAGGAAATGCTAACAAAATAACATAAGTTAGAATATAGCAATAAAAATCGAGCCCTGTTTGCGGCAAATTCTAAACAGTATTTGAAGAGTTCCCAATAAAGAGGAAACCGGTCTACTGGATGAATTGACTTTGCAACATTATACTATGCTTTATTTATACTGATAAATGTATATATAATTGTATTTATGCTTTTATCAATCATGTACCGTCTATTTGTTTCTTTTATGATTTTTTATATGTCTGTTAAAATCACCTATAGCAACAATTTAGCTTTGGTAATAAGAATAGAAAGGTACCAGTAAATAGATCATTATCAATAATGCATGCGTACGGTGGTTCATAGAAAATGATGGAAATCAACGTATCAATTTAGACAGATACAAACTAAATAATCGTATTAATTTCATTTGCATACAACAGATATACATGTAAAAGATCTACAATAGACTAGAACTCCTCCACTATGTTTATTCAGTCATTCTTCTCTACGGAGTATTGAGTTACCTGGTGTTTCAATTTACTGATCATCGATGCCATTATGAAGTTATGTTTCTACCAAAATGAAACATTCAAACACATTGTTCATTATAAAGTTACTCAACATGGAAGTTTTCGTTGTATTTTACTATAAACGTTTGAACAGATCAATAATTACATATCTGCCAGTGCGGTCTATCATAATGATTTAATAAACTTGGTATTTCTAAGGTTCTTTTCACACTTTCTACATTTACCCATACTGCTCATGAGATTCATTAGTGATGCTGTCACAGTAACACCAACACTAACTCACACTATTAGTTCAGTTGTGACCAGAAGGATAAACCAAAGGCAGCATGAACGGAAAGTATAATCTCATTCACATTCGTTTCGTGCTTACTGGCGACCCATCAGTAGGAGCCGGTATTACGCCCTTTAACCACTATATATTTGGTAGAAGAATGTGGAATAATAGGACGGTACAATCTCCTAAGTAACTGATACTTTTTTTGAAATCGATGAGTACCGGATACTAACACTATGGTTTCCGAGTCGGTACATGATACCAACCTGATGGATATAAATTTTTGCTAAAGTTCACCCATATTGAGAATTACAACAATTTCCGAACACCTGTTACTCCAGTTAAACCATACACTCTGGCCTTCATCGATATCAGTTATCACATTTCGCGGTAAGCATGACATCATTCAATTCAATACATTACAGTTAAATACTGTTTGTTGCGAAGAACTAATATATATGCAAGTATGTATTAGGTTTTGCGAACCCAGTAACAAATTAGTTCAGTTGTGACCAGAAGGATAAACCAAAGGCAGCATGAACGGAAAGTATAATCTCATGCGCATTCGTTTCGTGCTTACTGGCGACTCATCAGTAGCAGCCGGTATTACGCCCCTTAACCACTATATATTTGGTAGAAGAATGTGGAATAATAGGACGGTACAATCTCCTAAGTAACTGATACCTTTTGAAATCGATGAGTACCGGATACTAACACTATGGTTTCCGAGTCGGTACATGATACCAACCTGATGGATATAAATTTATGCTAAAGTTCACCGAAATTGAGAATTACAACAATTTCCGAACACCTATTACTCCAGTTAAACCATACACTCTAGCCTTCATCGATATCAGTTATCACATTTTGCGGTAAGCATGATGTCATTCAATTCAATATATTACAGTTAAATACTGTTTGTTGCGAAGAACTAATATATATGCAAGTATGTATTAGGTTTTGCGAACCTTGTAACAAATTAGTTCAGTTGTGACCAGAAGGATAAACCAAAGGCAGCATGAACGGAAAGTATAATCTACTGCGCATTCGTTTCGGCTTACTGGCGACTCATCAGTAGGAGCCGGCTACGCCCTTAACCACCAATATATTTGGTAGAAGAATGTGGAATAATAGGACGGTACAATCTCCTAAGTAACTGATACCTTTTGAAATCGATGAGTACCGGATACTAACACTATGGTTTCCGAGTCGGTACATGATACCAACCTGATGGATATAAATTTATGCTAAAGTTCACCGAAATTGAGAATTACAACAATTTCCGAACACCTATTACTCCAGTTAAACCATAAACTCTAGCCTTCATCGATATCAGTTATCACATTTTGCGGTAAGCATGATGTCATTCAATTCAATATATTACAGTTAAATACTGTTTGTTGCGAAGAACTAATATATATGCAAGTATGTATTAGGTTTTGCGAACCTTGTAACAAATTAGTTCAGTTGTGACCAGAAGGATAAACCAAAGGCAGCATGAACGGAAAGTATAATCTTATTATTACGCTAATCTGGTGCTGGTTGAGAGGTAAGTGCTTTACTGCACAATCGAATTTTGTGTATACGCAAAACGTGATCGAGTCAACGTAGTTAATGGAGCCTTATTTGCTTTTCCAACGAGAAGCGCTTGTTGGCTGATCCAAAAATATATCTACGGATGTTAGCAGTGGTTATTCGTTGTTGGTAACCTACATGTGCTATGCTTCTCGAACAACGATGTTCGATTGACGGTAAGCGTCTAAAATCTTCAATTGAAGAGGTTAAGTCTCACTAACGTACAAAAGAACTGCGCATAGAGATGTATTGTAAACACGATCTTTAAGATAGAGTGAAATATTCGTGTTTTTTTCATAAATGGCGAAGGTTGGAGAAAGCTTGTCTAGCTTTTGCGATTCTCATACCCACCTCGTCAGATATTGCCTGAGTCACTGATAGAGCTACCAAGTTATGCAGACCTGTCTAGTATGTCCAGATCCTCACTCTGCAGTCACAGAGTTGGAGTGAGTGGTGTATGATCCTCTAAAAGTATCTTGTATTTAGAGGGTGCGAATTTCATACCGAAAGACGGAACAACAGTCGCTAATTTATTCAATGTGGCATGAGCAGAATCTCGATTGACGAATACTAACAGGATATCTTCTGCATAATAAAGATCGATAAATATTTCGTCCGGGAGAACTTCCACATCTGCGTCCCGAAGGTATGGAAGAGTGTTGTTCATAATAGCATCTATTATAAAATTTAGCAGCATGGAAACAATGGACAGCCTTGACGAACACGACCATCAGTTGTGAAGTTGCGTGTTAGTTCATTTTAGACCTTAACGCGACCAGAAGTGTTTATGTAGGCAGCGAGTATAACATTTACAAATTTTGTAGGCACACCAATTTTGACAGAATATCGAATAAATAATTTCTATCCACACTTGTAGTCTAGAAAGACAGCTATTTCAGGACGGCGATATACATGTCGCTGTTCAAGTACTTTCCTTAAGGTAAAAATATCTAATCAACCTTGTCCTGACCGGAATCCGCCTTGTCCTTGTCTAGTATGTTATTCCCGCGAAGTGCTAAGACTGCGTAAGATAAGCGAAGCAAATAGCCTAAATAAACTGGTGTCATGCTTATACCGCAATGGTTATCACTCGAATCACTATTATGTTTTTTGAAGATATGGATAATGGTTGACTCATTCGAAGCAAGCGGCACAGCCTCCTCATTACCTTTAGTACGATAAAGGTTAGCCGACGCTCTTGAAATTATATCGCCACCATTCTCAAATTAGCTCGCAGGCCAATCACCAGGGCCTGCAGCCTTGCGACGTTTAAGAGATAGGAATGCATCCAGAATTTTTAACACTGATGGATGTTCGAGATTAGCATTCTATACTGCTGATAAAGGCATGTTTTCTGGAATAGGACTTGACGCTGATGCCAACGAAAATAGACCTTTTAGGTGTTCCGCCAACCCATCAAGACGACGTATTTTGTCGGTGATTAGATGGTTGCTACTGTTGTTTTTAGTTTCACTCAAAATTAAATTTCTCGGACCTGTTGTGCCGTTTAGTTAGAACAAAAAAGCGACTATTGTATGACGCGAGCGCTTCTTCTATTTCTTCAGCCTTTCCGGTCCAAAAGGACTCGAGATCGATATTTTGAATTGCTCTCATGTAGGCGTCTTACAACTCTACGAGTATTATTATAAACCAAGTCAGCGGGAATTTTGCGCCCAGTTTAGAGAATTGCCATAGATTTTACAGGATCCCAATGATTATTTCCACAGGGACCCACAATGCCACATAGATTAGCAGCAGCATTGGGCATAGTGGAGCTCATCTTAGTCCACAATAAATTCGAATTTTCACCATCAAAACTGGTTAGATTTGACTCTAGAATATAGTCACATTTTTTCGGACGGACGGTTGTTCAAGTTTGCTTACATATATTTGAGTTTTATTCTTATTCATTTCTTTCCGGAGAAAATGCGTTTAAATCCCACAACTGATAAATACACGATCCGAGTCAGCATATGCGTTTCAAAGCGAATGACGATTCTGGAGGCAACCACACAACCTTTTACTAATTGCTACATGATCTATTTGAGTCCAGCGTTGCCTGGAGGCTGGAGGACACCATGTAGCGCCACGTCTTACACTATGTCTAAAGTTAGTGCTAATTAAATATAATCTGTGTTCCGCGAAGCTATCCAACAGTCGCTCACCTTTATTGTTGCGCATTGCGCTTAAAGTGTATCTTCCACCTGACTCAAATTCTGCGTCATTTAATCGCCTAATGTCACTCATAACGAAGACTATAACTGAACTTCTTGCCATATTTAGTAAAGAGCTTAGAGGTTGGAATAAAAAAAGTCGTTGCTGTCTTTTGTGGTGCAATCATTGGGAGCATATGCAGACACAACAAAAAGGCAACCTTACCTAGAGGATTTTAGCATTGATTTTATTAGATGTATTTAAGCGTACCTCACGTGGTCAGCAATTTACAGGGGTCTATGCAGTAAAACACGATTCAGCTCTTGAGCTGAGAACAATACTTACGCCTCACTTAGGAGCTTGAGAAAACTCCGTGGAACCGGATTTTTGAAGCCAATAACGCACAAATAAGAATATTGCATCCAGTTCTGTAATGTTATTAAGATTCTTTGTTCTGGTTTCCTATATTCAGCATGTACCGAATTTCAATATATCTAACATAAGCGCAAGAGCATCTTGTTGTGCAGCTTTTCGAATATTCGCACGTGACAAGCGCTAACGTTAAAGCCTAAGGTATGTTTAGTGAATGGTACCTTACTGGATCTAATTTTGCTATTTGGCAATCCGATATTGGGCTCAATGAGATGATCAGCACTCACCATATTCCTAATATATATAACAGCGTTATTGTTTTATTGAATAGAACAAAAAGAAGGAAAAGAGGCGAAATCTGAGATGAAGGTGTCTGCAGTAGCCTGCTTTTGCTAGTCCACTCTGCACAACCCAGCAGATAAGGCGACTGTTATTATACTGCGCAAGGGCTGATGCAGTATGAATACATTATAGTTCGTATTATTCACGGTTATGTGTGGGCTGTAAAAGTACACTAGGTCCCCGATACCTAGTTGGAATGGTTTGCAAAAAAGACCAGAAGAATAAATCAAAGTCCGCATGAACGAAAGATATAACCTCGTGTACACAGTAGTTTCGTGCCTACTGGCGACTTGCTCTTCCATTCTGCCTGATGAACAGTCCGCTGTAAATGCCGGACAGGTTCGATCTCTGAATATGCTATAAGCCACGTGCTGTTTTATATATTCCGTTTCGTGTCTTCATAAGACGCGTGGCCTACCACACATATAAAATATGCTAGTTTTTGAAAAATCATTGCTTGCGAAAGTGGTGATAACAATTATTTAAATCAAGGTTACGAGCTTTGGAAAAACACTTACTCCACTATATATATATATATATATATATATATATATATATATATATATATATAAGTAAGTTTAAATCGTGAATCCGCGAAGTAGAGTGGTTTCGCTGTACTCAGTAAGAAGAAGTCTAAAGCCCTCTAATGAATGTAACAGTTGGTTGATCAAACGTTTACTTATGTTCGTTAATTATACTTCAAAGCATCCTAGTTTAATGGGAGCCTGTCTGATCAAATAATTCCCGTTATACCGCTTCGAACTAATAAAAGCATTCTTTAAATCAAGTGTGCGAGCTTGAAGTAAACATCAATTCCATTGTATCGTCGAAGGTAGCAAATCTACCATCAGTTGTTGTTCGACGACTGGTTAAATACAATGGGATTGGTGTTTACTTCAAGCTTGCAAACTTGATTTAAAAATTTTTTACCAACACCCGCACAGTCAATGATTGTTTAGTAAAACCATTTGTAGTTATCATTCGTATTAACCATTAGTCCATAGAAAATAAAATGAATACGGTCTTTGTATATTTTACGTTAAAACAAATACTTCGTAGTTGAATGATTTTAAAATAACTTTCTCTTCTTCAAAATGACAATAAATAAGTTATTAGCTCATGAACAGTTTTTAATGAATCGAATAGTATTAGTGCATCGAAAACTTACCTTACAAACACGTGCTAGTTCATACTGCAAGTCTTTTATCGTACTGTTCTTCGTATCCAGCACATCCTATAAATCAAGTGTGACAAATCAAGAAATATTTTTAATGCTTTAAATAGCTGAATCATAATAAATATCGGCATTAAATATTGAAATATATTTCCGATGAAAGCTTTAGTTTAAAATTACTCACTTTTCTATATGCGAATTAGGTTTGTTAAAATGCGCAATTCATTATTTTCATTATTACCTTATTAACAAGCTTTCTTCTATTGAAGCCTTTCGGATAGCAGAAATAGCGAGTATCTATGCCTGCAAACGAGGTTATTGATTTAAGATTGTGCTATAAGTCAAAATTCGAGCCAACGAAACTTGTGACGGAATAAAAGAAACACGGACATGTGAACTTTTGTAACAAACACTACATAAATAGTTTGCGAGCTTGAAGTAAACACCAACCCCATTGTATTTAACCAGTCTACGAACAACATAACAAAACTACCGCCAGCTGCGGTAAACATTGTTACCACCACCCGCGCAAACAATTTTTGTTAAATTGTATTGTCTAAATAAATAGGTTTTCACCCATTCCAATTTAAATCTCTATTTATTTCAATGGATCACAACAGCTCTTAAATTATAGTAAAAGCAAGCACTCTAGACGTAACACAAAATAAACTATGGAAAAGAATTTTGTTTAAACAAACCGGCATTTACTTCTAGTTTTCGTGTGACCACCGCCAACGCGGCGGGATCTAAGTTGCTAGCAGACAGAACCTCGTTCAGTTGGGCCTCTTTCTTCTCAATTGAATCAGCTAGCGCTGCCAGTTGGCGTTCTAGCAGAAGATTTCTTAGACCAGACTTCTGCTGCACCTCGACTATACCGGCCACGAATCTGTTGTACAGGTCATCGCGTTCGGCCTCGAGCTTTGTATGTGATTAAAACAAATGTGTAAGTGAAGTTAATATTAATCAATATTTTACGATTTCTACAATGTCTGGTATTCTTCCGATTCAATTCGAATCTCTTAGTCGGTTGGATTATTACTTCGAATTTATCTAATCACCCAGTTATCTATGAAGCTTCTAGGAATCGCTTACAATATGTTTATATTTTGATCAACAATGCTATTCGTAAATAATGTCCAACGGAAAGTTCACATGTGCAGAACTAACCGCCATTTGGAAGACGTTGTTCCAATTTGTAATTTTTAATCCGCACTAAGCACGAAGATTGTTTCAAAAAACGTTTATAAATTGGGTTAACTGATTTTTAGTAATAGTAACAAGCAAAAAAATTGGGGCAAACTTAATTTGAGGTGGAAAATCTTATTTTTTGTCCACGTAACACGTTAGTTGAATCAAGACATCGTATAAGAGAATAACACGAAATATAAGATATTAAACTTTAAATGACTAAAAAAGTAAATCTATCACACTACATAAATTCATCAAGGTGAGAAATTTAAGTGACAATATTAATTCCTTTTTATCCATTAAAAGTCCAATGTATGCTGTACAAAAAACATTGTCGCCTCATTTCAACAACAGATTTACTGAAATAACAATAAGAAGGTTTTGGACTAAATATCTAAACAGAAATCAAACATGTTAGCCAAGCATTTTGAAGTAGAATAAACAAAGATAAAACATCATTTGACCAGCTGCTAGACAAGATCTATAGTAATGCCAGTGAACGTTAAAACAGTTTCTGATTAATCTGTTCATAGGAATGGCCTCCAAATATGGAAGAATGTTCATGAACCTCACTTTTATTTAAATTTAAAAACTTTAGGGCGTTCTGTTGCATTCTCAGCATATCATAATACGCTTAGTATAAAACCATTCTTATGCAGTATACATTAGACTTGTGTGTGCTCCCAAAAGTGTGAATTTAATCAACTGCTGCATCGGCTAAAATAAGATTGACCACAGGTACAATTCGAATCTTAGAACAGATTTAATGCCGATTGCAATGGGATATTGCCAGCCATGCCATACATATACAATAAAATCTAGTTTTACGTGAACTACAAGAAACTCAATGGAGAATTCAATCATTCTTTGAAGCATTTATAGTCTCACCTCTCTAATGGTGAAGATGAAGATAAAACTGTTATTTTTTAGCTTTGAAAAAGTTCACATCAGGTATCCATACATATTTGAATTTTGTGCTCATTAGTAAAATGTCTGCAAACAGAGAGGAGAATAAAAAAGTATTGCCCTATTGCATAATAGCGTAGATAAACCGTACTTTAATTCCGCGAGGCAATAGCTGTTTAAATTCAAATAGCGTGCCGTCTAATTAAAACAATGATCTGCATAATGTGTAATATGATATACGTTTAAGCCGCAAACTCATAAATGCTAGTTGTACCCTCTTCATTTTAAACTGTAAAGCGAATATTTGATGTCATTTAACAAATACATCGTGCATTTATTCAGAACTCGTACTGCCCTTGTAGAACACAAGCATAGAATTAACACAACAACGATACAATTGTACTTCAATTACTATCTTTCAATTATTTCGCTCCAACACGAACATGTCAGACCTAATCGGAGACAAATCAAAATGCAAACCGAGTTCACCTATTGTCCTTTATAAATAACCAATTCTAATAAATATATAACCATAATATACACGAAAATGAATATTTATGACTTGGATGCGTTTAATTATAATTGCGTAAAAATCCGACGGGCATACTGGCATGCCAGGTCAAACATTTAATTGCAGTATATAATAGTAAATAACGACTCAATATCAAGTAACCATATAGAAGGAATTTTCACGCTGGCATTTCTCCAATTCAAAGAATCTTTTATACTGTACCAGACAAATTATATATTCCCAGCTTTTTCGACATAATCATTCATTTGGTTAATTTATGCCCTAATGTATTCGAATGAGCACTTCATGTATCAAAAGAATACCTGTTTTTTCATCTTCGGTAATGCACAATGTCTAGCTGTTTGCTGCTATAAAAAGTAAAATTTTCCTTTTAATTATTAATAACTAAATGCTTTCATTGCAAATTTACTTTTACGCTTGCGAACTACAACAAAAATTTTACATGTGCACATCTAATCAATTTATGCTAACTAAAACCAACCAATTTCTAATTTAAAAATTGAAAATGCGCTAATTTTGTTTCCTATCATACTTTTGCAAAATATTCAATTTTTTAAGCATAAAGTTTCATGATGACTGTAAATAAAGTTTGTTTTACAAAATTTAAGTTAATTAAAATTCAAAAAGAAACGATTACCAAATCCCGCATTTGATTCGT
Source organism: Eudiplozoon nipponicum (assembly GCA_029291075.1). Lineage (NCBI taxonomy): Eukaryota > Metazoa > Platyhelminthes > Monogenea > Mazocraeidea > Diplozoidae > Eudiplozoon > Eudiplozoon nipponicum. Next base: position 6,279 of record JAQBSW010005405.1, on the reverse strand, counting down.
AACCACATATCTTCGCGCTATTTTGATTACTCAAACAAAATCCACAAGCAATAGCGCTCCTGCTCGAATTTCTTTTACATATAATTAAATTACAAATATAGCTGAAGATAATTTAAATATCTGCCATTCAGTTCTCTTTATCATATATGACAGCTAGATTATGTTCGAACAGTCTTTTAGTGGAAACGTATCCGATAGTAAGTTTGACACAATAATACATGCTATAAATATGAAATGAGGTGATATATCTGCCACAAAATATATTCTTCTAATATGCACTGAAGTGCAATTTGGTATTGTAACAGACAGCCAGATAGAGCGGAAGGTGAAATGAGAATCTGCAATACATAATAATTAGATTTGTTAACTAAGCATTAGATGAGACAATCTCAGCATAGGTAAATGATGTAATTATGAAGTAACTGTTAATTTTAAATAGTAAATATATAATGGAATTGCAATTACTTATAATTTAAGGTAATAAACTCGAAATAATTTCGTTAATAGATTTGTTATAACTAGCGTAAGCTTATTGGACATTTGGTAATTTTACCATCATTTTGGGATGTCATTAATTTTGCAACATCAAAATTTCATATTGGGTTTACGTTTTGAAAGTTTGTCTGCCATCGTTTTAACGCCAACCTCCTCATATTTCACTTGCTTTAAAGAAAAAATTTCAAATGTTCACATTAAGTTGTCTGATTGGTCGTTTATGTTATGAATATGGCATTAAGGCAAACAAGCGGTAAACGATATTTTCATGCTGCTATATCTGTTTGATGGGTTGATATTGATTTCTATAATTTTGCTATATTTTTTTGCAAACAAAATGTTGCGAGGAATTGCTTATGATTTTAGTTTACTATACTTCGACCGGCAATAGTTTTGTGGCTAGTTTAGAGAAACGACTAACCATTTATTTTTCACCAGGATCCACATTTCAACACTAAATTTAGACGTGAACTTACATAAAACGGAAGTTTAATGATAACCAATTTTTTACAGCCCATTTTATAAAAGTGACTTAAAATATTACACTTTTACCTGTTTAAATCTCTGTTCAAGTATTTCGTGTTCCCAATCGAGCTGTTTCATTTCCTTCTGACTTTGCTTCAACAACGCCTTTGTATTCTAAATAAGACAAAATTTTAATTTGAAGTTTCTAATATAATTAAGTGGTAAAATTAAATCAAATATTACTCATTTATTACATCATGATTAAATAAAAACAGATATTCCGCTTTTATAATTGGTTTATATGCCATATTTAATTGAGTAAATTGTTTTGAAAGCATTGATTTCACGAGAGAATGACAACATATTATTTAAATCAAGCTTGTAGATTTGAATTAAGCACGAACCTATTGCAGTGGAATGGTCGCAAAACAATTAAAAAATAAATTAAGCTATATTTTCTGACACGCTTTGACATGCCATGTGTCATGATTCGAGAATAATTACAAGCTAGCTCGCCAATATCAAAAAAAATCTCGTCGTAAATCGGTACCACGGATCATACGATGAAAAACTTTCCTATATCAGTACTTGTAGCTAGCAGTATCATTTTCGTGTCGTGCGAATGGTTTCAATATTAGCATTTAGTTTTACTACAATTTCGCAAATTTGATTTGAATTAAGAACAAATATAGATTTTGTGATTTTGAGTATTTTGCACCTAATAATAGGTTATTTCAGTGATTTTCGTTGTAAGCTGCATTTCCTCAAATGTATTAATTTATGTTGTGAAATAATACATGTGTAATTGTGTATTAGATAATGCAAACATAGTAACAAACAAGTTAAAATAGTACCAGAATGCCATGTAATTGTCACTACGTACGAAAGTTATAATCTCGTATACACATGGGATTTCTGCTTGAAAACGACTCATCAATAGAAGCCTGTACTACGCCCTATAATCATTACATAGTTTTTCAAGAAATATGGGACAGGTGAACGGTTAAATCTACTATACGAATGTGTATTCAAAATGTACTTAAGTTAAATTCATATCAAATCTTCGACAATGCGACCATAAAGCCAACACACGGCATTTAATATAAACCAAGCATATGCGTAGTACAAAAACAATGGTTTACAAAATTCCGAGCGCGTACCGGATACGAATACTATGGTTTTAAGGTAGGCTATATATCACCAGAATTAAGAATTAAAACCAATTCTTGTCACATGGTATTCCAACAAAGCTATACTCTCTGGCCTCGATTGATATCGGCCATTAAATTTCCTGGTAATCATAGCACCGTTCGAACTTATATGAACATAATACGAGCACGACCGTAGACTGACAAACGAATGTCAAATCACAATGCATAAATTAGCTATTGACAGTCAGATGTGCAGCACTCACCATTAAGAATCTTGAATTTATGGTTCTTGACTGGTAATGTCGGCTGTACAATTTATACGTAGGCATGACCAACACATTATTACAGCTTTCATCACGTGTATATACCATATACAATTGAAGAATTATTTGTTTTCCGAGTGGTGCTAGCAGTTCATTAAATCATGTGTGCTAGCTGTAGATAAACACCAATTCCTTTAGCAAAACCAATGACTGTGTGTGTCTCGGTAGCTTTGCTATGTTATGCGATTGGTTAGGCCAACTGGGTTTCGTGTTTGTCTAAAACTGGAGAACTGGATTTAAAGAATATTGAAACGTTATCAAGCTCATTATACCGAAGCCAAAATCGTATTTAGAAAATATTTTTACTTTTAGCTTAAACAATAGAATAACAGCTAATCCTAACATGACAAAAGCATGTGTGCATTTATGCTTCTTCTGTTTGAACTCTCTGGACGAGCGTAAGCATTTTTTGTTTACTTTCTAAATGGACTATCTCTCTCTTTAAGCAAAATCGTTTCTTCTGTTAAATAAATGAAATATTTCTACATTACCACTAAAATATTCAAAAACTGCCCCAATTATTCTTGCTATACTAATCGGTCTTCACCTCATCCTTTCTCCAAATACATTTTCTTTGACTTGGCCATAGATCCGGATCCCGAACACTTTTGATAGTTGACAACAATGCATATAAACCTACCAATGTTTATTCTGATTTAATCTACCAAAAATGTGTTTGTTATTCACGTACCAATTATTTAATATTTACGCTTATATATATATATATATATGTATATATACATATATATATATATATATATATATATATTCCACACAAGGCTAAAGTATTGGTAAAACTGGCAATTACAGCGTGTCTGGAACTTGAGTTAGAAGAAAAGTGTCTAATTTTCACATTTGAGTGTAAAAAATAGTTTCAGTAAGCAAATCTAATTACCTTCATAAGGGCCACGCTCTTCAAAGTCGACATTAAAAAGCACGTGAATCACAGTTTCAGTTATTAGGATCACAACATAATTTTGGAATAGAACATTTAATTATCGCGGTGATACAATTTAATAATGATTGATTGCGCGGGTGGTGGTAACAATTCTTTAAATCAAGTTTGCGAGCTTGAAGTAAACACCAATCCCATTGTATTTAACCAGTCGTCGAACAACATAACAAAACTACCGCCAGCCGCAACGCACTGACGCGTTTCGACCTTCCATGATCATCATCAGAGTACGACGGCAAACTGACTATCGAGGATCAAACCGCATTGAATATACATGGAAATCAAATTTAGATATGCGGCTCTCACCTCTAGCAGTCTCGCATACATTGAACTTGACTGGAAACTTGCCTCAATAGCCTGCTTCTAAGACGTGATATACAGAGAACCAACGGAGGATTCCAAGAAAAGAAACCGTAAAAACTTCAACGATCAAAACAACTGGAACTCAGCCTTTGTTGGGCACATCACAGATCAGGTAACTGTAAACAAATTTTTTTTTCGGTGGTACCAAACTCGACTGTAATACCTGGTTGAAAGCAAAGATAACTAATAAAAAATGATGGGGGATTAAGGTTATGTGATTTTCAAACAGTAAATAATGACAAACAAAAAAATTCTCAACGGATTGTTTTCTTCACTTTTGCCAACGTTGAACAATTGTCGATTCTGAAGAAATACTTTGCAATACACCAAGTTAAGAACATCAGAATAATATCGGTCACCTGGATGGATGAGCATGGTCGTCTGCAGTGATTAGGCAACACTAGTTCACGAATGTTCTCCTGATTTTTTAATGAAGCTTCAGTGCCTGTATCTGTATTCAGATTCTACCGTCGAGTATCTGTCTAACAACCGGGTCGAAAAGAAAAGTTAGCTCCTTTGCCTTGCACAGGATCTATTGCCGTTTGTCGCTTGGACAGTGTGGCGTTTATCAGGCGATTAGCTTTAGAGGTCGTGTTTTTGGTGAATGCATGAACAACTGACGAGCCTGATAGCATAAATGCAGGTGTACCGAGTTTACCAATAGAAGATCCGGAAGAATTTCGATATTGATTGATAAAAGAAAAGCTATCCAACCTGTTGGTGCTTGCAAAACGCGCCATTAAAGCGATATATTAAACCACTAGAGGGTGTACTGATGGCGTAAAATCGTCTGAGAACCTCGCTGGATAACATATTTGCGTTCCGATTGGAGCGCTGTACTATTCTGCACTAATGGACACTAATGGCAAATTACAGATTGTATGGTATTATCATCGTCGTCAAGTCCACTAATGTCATCATTTTTGTTTAGCATGTTCTGTGCCATTCACTAGTGATGACCAGCATTGGTATTGTCGAGATACCATCAATAATATTTTAAGCAGATGGTGAGAAATGTTCGTAGAGTAGCACTGACAACTGCAAAGATACACTCAATCTGTTGATTGTATTCACACACAAACACAAGAAAGTAATCGAAAGAAATTTGTACATAAACTTTACAAAGAGTGGTGAATTGAGTGAGTGCGTGTACCCTTTAGAGTATGTAAGCCTGTATGTGTTTCTCTATGAACGCTCCTTGCAGTCTATTAAGAATACGCTTTTACACCACCATTGGTAAATAAAAACGCGTGGTTGTTATTAATATTTAAAAGTGATTCCATGAGTTGCTATAAACAATATCAAATTTAGTTTAAAAATTAGGCTTAATAAATTTGCCAATTTCATTTGTTTTAACTGCACTTCATGCTAGCCTCATCTGCGGGAGTTCCACGTTCTACGGCTGTAGATGGCCACATCTTAATATAACATAAGTGAGCCATTTGTTAAATTTATTTTAAATAAAATTAGGTGGTAAACTTACGAGTCTCTGAATAATTTGAAGGATCTTTTTTCAGACAAGCAAGCAAAATCAATACGCGTTAAATCACGATGTGTTATTTGAATTTCATTCCAATAGCATAGCATAGCATAATATAGTTCTTCCGCGTGATTGGTAACAGAGATGTGGATGTCAAATAGACAGAAATGATCGGTCTATCCACTTGATTTTTTCCATTAGATTATGGTGGATTTTTATCCTTCAAGGTTTCTCTATGTTAGTTAGGTATTGCCGTAGGTAGATAAACTCCTCCGTTCTTAAGTTATCAGTAAATGTTTGGAATAAATAATACTCGATGCCGTTTATTAGATGTTATTAAATACGTCATTTATTTGCTAAAGTTCGAAATATTTGCTCTACTATGTATATTGCGAAATAAAATGATAAAATACAATACCTAGTAAACACGTATTACGAAGGTTTTTCATTTCGTTTGTAACAGTTTAATGGAGAAGGCAAAAAAACCATGTATCTGGACCTTAAAATGGAACCGCAGTTATGGAAACTTTTCATGTTTACTAACCTTTAGAGCGGCCTTGTCCTTTTCGTAGTTGGCCAATTGACGTTTCAACTCGGTGTTTTCGTCCGTTGCTTTTGCCAAAGGCTCGACAAGTCTTCGATTCTCTGCTGTCAATTCGGCCATTGCACGTTCTTGCTTCTCCTCCTTTTTTCTTATTTCTTCCATTTGTTCCTGACCGAGGATTTTAAATAAAATATTAATTTCTCATAAAAGGTTTTCTGTCTGACTTAACTTTAATTGAATTAACATGACGCTAAATCAACAAGACAATTTACCAGTACATTTGACGTCAGACTAAATGAAACTTTTAATACACAAAAGTTATCATGAAAATAGTCAGCTGGTAGTACTATGAAAACCGTTTCTTATATAATTATATATTAGCTAGATTAAATTGATTGACTATGGCTTATTTTGCCAAATAAAATTTTATTATTATTATTATTATTATTATTATTAATTATTATTATTTCTTTTATTATTACTATTATTATTATTATTATTAT